>LOEQ01002536.1:11091-21423 GCA_001685075.1 Bramus lutescens
GAAGGCTTGGCCAGCAGGCCGTAAGCGTGGAATCAGTGCCTCATATGAATTAGCAGGGCGAGTTGTTGCAAAATATTTTGCAATTTGGTCACTGGCCAACTTTTAATAAGTATATACGAAATTAAATAAGTATTTTTGCAAAGAAGCAGACATGTGTGTGGGTGCAGAACTTTCTTTTTCCTTAAGTGGGTTTTCTGTCTGCTTTTAGAATCAGTTCTAGAACCTCACAAGAAAATTAGTGTTATAGTGTTACAGTCCCACCTCTGTTTTTCTTTCCTTCCTTCCTTTTCTTTTTTTGTCAAATATAAATAACATTTTCTAGGATAGTAAAGTTGATAACCCAATTCTTAAAATTTAATGAATTCAAGGTGTTCGGGGAGAATCACATATTCATTGACAATATTTAAAGATAGCTCCCCAAGCAGCCGTCAAGAGGTCTGTGTTTTCTCATTGTTGTTCTTTGTTGGGAGTCTTTGCTCAACTTCAACATTTCTGGTTCTACTCCAAGACTTCATCAGAAATGCATTTCCGTGAGAGCTGGAGAACAGAACATAACACCAGCAGGGAAGTCAAATGAGAGGGGACATTCGAGTTCTGACCCACGGGAACTTTTGGGCGGAGAGAACCACCTAATTTTAAATTTCATAAAGTAGGATGGACAGCTCTGGCCTTATCCAGAAGAGAAGGCCTTTGGAAATCATAGGTAAAACCCAGCATTGTGCATTGTCCTCTCGATTCCCGGTGATGTCAGCAAGGCACACCGTCAGAAGAGAGTCACAGCAAGTGTTGTGCTAAGAAGTAGGCTGGATCAGAAAGATTTGGGGGTGTTCTTGAGGTTTCACCCTCCAAAATTCAGGAACAATGGGCAGCTGGTATCGATTTGACTGACCGACAGCAGAAAGACATGCTATCCCTGCTTGGCTTGGAATGTCTTAACATTCACAGTGGGGGTGGGGTGGGGTGTGTAGCACCTGAGTCCCACAGGGAGCACTGTAATCAAGGCAAGCTCTGAGCAGTGTTAGAAGGGTCTTTACATGTCCTCCATCTCTCTGCAATATGCACTTGCAGAATTGGCTAAATGAGCCACCATACTCTGGTCAATATGAATAGGCTTGTAAGAGGCTCAGTTTGATTTAATGGCCACCCATGGACTGCCACATGGGGAAGGGAGTGTCATGCTCAGGCTGAATAAAGCTCTAAAAATCCAACCACTCCATTTGGCATTGTAGCTGTATTTTAATGTCCTCTTCAGAATTCTCAGTTATAGTAACATCGCTGCAATCAGACTAGCATAAAAAGGCCTGTTTATAATAAATTGGTCAGCCTCTTATGTGCCTATCTTTCCTGATGGGATAGTGACTGATAGGATTGTTCCACGTAAACCAGGCAAGAAGATTTTCAGTATGACTAGTCATGTCTCTTCATTTGTGTAAGTGATTTATGTAAGATTTTATTTCTGCTCTGAGTCTTTGTTTTCATGTTATCCCATAATTATCCTGGGGATGGGAGAGAACTGTGTGTCTTTGGGAGACATTTAAGTGAGATGTAGTTTATGAAGACGTTGGTAAATAAATACAAGATTGTTCTGTCTTTTGTTATTCTTTCTATCAGGAGATCTATGTGGTAGTTGTGAGCTCTAATGTCCTGGGCAGGAAATGTTGGCAGAGGTGGAAGTGTGCCATTGGTTTCTATGAATATTCTGAGGTGGGATAATCACCCTGCCTTGTTACTACATAATCGTCACCCAGTGCAAAAGAGCTAGACCTTTGGAGTCATTCAAAGTTTTCATTAGAGAACCAGCGGGCTGTCCAACTTGCTCTGGTGTAGCTCAGTGATGAAATTGCATATTATAGTCTGTGCTCCTGTAAATAAAGGACATTTTGTTATGCCCACACTCAGCTGCCTTTCCCACTGCGATTTCTTTCCCAGCCCCTGCTGTGACCTATTGTCAAATACAAGGCATTATTGGTGAGCTCCTTTTCATGGGGGCCTGATGTCTGTCCAGAAGGCAAAAATGTCAGTTAGATAGAAAGAGGACATAGTCTTCTAGGCACACAGCGACTCTGGACCTTAGCTGCAGAGCAGATAATTCATAAGTGTCAACAGGCAAGAGGTTTGCAAAGGGAATACCTTCTCTTAAAGATGACATACCAGCCATTTCTGGAGAGCTGAAACAGGAAATGACTAAATGTGACCCTGGATTAATTTTGTAGTGACTTTCCCTCTCCCAGCTCAGTTTTTTTTTGTTTTGTTTTAACCTTTATTTCTTTTGGAGGAGTCTACAATCTACAAGCATTGCTAAATCCCCCATAAATCTCTTCTTGAGGCATAGGTATGCCAAGCTGTCCTATAGATAAGGAAGCTGCCCTCTGAAAAGTTCTCATGGTTTTTTTTTTTCTTTTGACCTGAAAGCATCATAGTCTGGGACCAACAAATACTCAAGAAGAAACAACAACATACCATTTCACCCTAATCCACTGTGGTTGTCAGTTCTGAACACGATCTTTAATGCTGTTTCCATTTTTGAAGAGTAGGAAATGAGGGCTCGGTAGTTTAAAGACCTTTCCCTAAATGCTTTGCACAGGTAAACTAATCCTAGACCCTGCTCCATAAAGAATGGCACAAATGTGGACTAGCTGTTCCGAAGCAGCAAGAGAAGCTCTTACTCCAAGACATATAGTTCTGCTACAGCCTGCAGCTGGCAAGTCTTAGTCTCTCATTCTTCCATTGGAGGAAGGTGCTGCCTCATGCCTGAAGCAGTTGGGTCTTCACAGAACTGCATTTTATATGTAAGGACTTGATTCTGTCTAGAGCAATTTGATATGACTGGTTTTAGACAGCTATGTTTAACACAGAATACGGACGTAGGATCTTTTTTCTTTGGATAGATGAGAGTTCTTTAATTGAAGTCTAAGACTTTTCCATTAACTTGTGAAGGAATCAAGGGGTAAGATATTAAATATGGGATGGAGGTATGGCTCAGTTATTTAGTCTGTGTGTGGCATGTGGAAGGCCTAGGTTTTGACAACAGCATAGAAGCAAAGAAGGCAGGAATGTGATTTTGACCAACATAATCCAGCTTCAGTGCCTTAGAGAACACATATACACCCACACATGCTAAGACAGCAAAACAAATGGCAGCTGACTTTAGTTCTGTTCGATAAAAGACCCATTTTTAATTATAATGTACATAGGATGTTCGCAAAGCTGGAGCGGTACCTGAGAGAGGCCCGAGAATGTGTTTGTAGCACATTACTTGGACTGCATGATAATTGAGATGCATTGTGGCTGAACACTTTATGAGTTTGTTTAATTTGTCACAGTAAATAAAGCTTTTATGATGCAAGTTAATTAGCTCTCTTGTGTTACTGCACATCAAATGTAATTAACAACAAACTGCCAGTGTGGGGTTGCCCTTATGGAACATGGTAACAGGGGGAAAACTTAACTGGGTTGGAGGAACTGAAAGATACAGTGTTGACTCAGTCACCCTTTTTGCCTGATTCAGATGGATCAGAATCTGGGTGGGGTGGGGAGAAATCCTGGGTCTCAAAAACAGCAGCTGTTTAACATGCTTTTTTAAGAAATCAGATGTATCTCGACGGACTCACGCTTGCTAGCACGTTAAGTAAATTTCCTGCCACTGCTCAGAGATCTCTTCTTCCTCCTTGGCTGGCATCACCTGCGTGCCAAGCTCAGCTTGCATCTTTCTTCATTTCCAGTCATTTACCCTTATTTTGCTTTGTCACGTCTTCTCTAGGATGCTAAGTGCTGTTAGAGCAGAGGCAGAAGGCTGAGGAGGAATGTGTTCTGACGGCAGAAGTTGATGACCAGGCTTCCCATGCGTCATGGCGTTCTCACTCGTTTAGATTTTGAGAAAAGGAAATGTCCTGTATTGCTCTACCCTATTTCGCCCCCCCAGGAAAAATTACTTAAATGACATTTAGGTGACGTAGACTCATTTTTTGATCATGTGACCAGAAGAAAGGAAGGCAGAAAGATCTTTAAAAATTCTCTTTGAGATACTCCAACTGTCTGCTATTTAGGCTGTAAATCCTGGGAGAAAACAGCAACATAAACAAAGACCAAATACACATAGAAAGGAACATAGCTTTACTGAGATAAGTCTTTATCCCCCTTTACCATCATCACCCTCTCTACGGGGGAGGAGGACTAACTGCCACTTTCTCTAAGCCATTGCCCTCCTGTGGCGACAACAGCCCGACTCTGATCACTACCATGGCTCACTTCTCCGGGACTCAGTTTCCTCCCAGAACCAGGGTTCACGTCCTAGTCTTGTGCAGCCTTCTGTCTCCAAAGTTCTCCAGTCGCTGAATGTTTTTCCACATTGCCAAGAAATCCTCTGGTTTCTTTTCTCACCATGCCCACCCCTGGTTTCTCCTTTGGCAATGGAGGACATGAAGGCTAGCTGCTCAGAAGCAAAGAAAGAGGTGTTTGAGTCACAGCCAGCTTCATGCTTTCATTCAACAGGCTTTAATTGTGTGTTTTATAAACTAGATTTTGAGAACCTGAGGATAAAATGATCTGAGCATTCCTTTAAATCAACTGAAAATTATGAATATGAATCTAGAAACAGGTAACTATATCAATAAATTGAGTCTCTTCTAGTGAGATTGTTTGAAAGTGTTCATTCTGCTAGCCTTGGCTTTTTCTTCCCATGCACTACAGAGTCGGGAGAGTGGAAGAGAAGCAGACCTGAGGTGAGGCAACGGGCCAGACAGTCTGTTCTCCTCTGTGCTAGAACATTTAATCTCCACACAGCTTTTCAGCTAGGAGTTGACAAGGATACAGGTGTCACCATCTGTTTGATTCGATGGTTCGGTGTGAAGGATTACATCACATATTCAATTTATTTTTAGTCTTTAAAAAATAACATTTTTATTAATTACAAAGCGATTGCATAATTATTCTCAGAAATTAATTGTCAAGAAACTCAAGACAAAAGAAAAACTAAAGTGTCAATTTATTTCACTTCCTATAGATACTTGCCACTAATATTTTGGTTTATATTCTTTTTCTCACTCTTCTTTTTCATATAAATATATTGTTTTGCTTTCTTTGCCTACAGATCATAATACAATTATGTGAGTCAGTTTGATGCCATGATAAAAAAGTTTCTGAGAAAATTTACTTATAAAGTAGGAAGGTTTGTTTGGGCTCACAGTTTTGGCTGTTCTAGCCCATAATTGAGTGATGCTCTTACTATGGGCTCATGGCAGCACATCTCAGCAGGAATGCATGGCAGAGTGAATCTACGTTCTCTATGGTCAGGTGGAGCAGGGGTATTGGAGAGGTAAGAACAATATAAAAAAGAGTGAGGGGGGCTGGGATCTCTCAGTCGTCAGCCCCCTTCTGTGTCACTAGGCTTCATGCCTTTAAAGTCCCTCCACCTTGCAATGGTCCCACCCAAATGACAAGGTCTCCTGTGCACATATGGTCCTTTGGGTGGGGGCACATTTAGCATCCGAATCAAAATTGCGGCATCCATAATAAAATTAATGCTGGAGGAGTTTGACTTTATTCATAGTACATTTTGATTCCTTATGTAGTTTGGTTCGATTATTTTAATGACTATTATACTTCATTTGAACAGACATAATTTTATGTAACCATTTCCTTGATTGGTAGATAATTAAAATTTTAATATATATTTTGCTATCATAAATAATATAGGGTAGTTCCAAATAATATTTTCATCATTGTAAAGAACAAGTCATGTTCACTCAGTCCATGTGAGGTGCCAGACACTCTCTACACGTCTTATAGGAGTCATTTCCTGGAGAAGATTTGATTTCAACTAGCCATGTAAGGGCCGGAAATCATGCATCTAGAGTATAGTAGAACTCCCACTTCAGCCCAAGCCTTGTGATCCTGGAGCTGACATCAATACACACTCAGCAAACGCTTTGGAACACACATCTTTACAGGTGTGTTAATTTAAACATAGAATGCACTCATAAAGTTGCCAGACCACAGGATGTGCTCTATTTAGACATGTGTTTCTATTTTTAGAATTTTAAAATAATTTTTATGTGTATAGGTGTTTATCTGCATGCACATCTGTGCACATCCACATGTTTGATGCCCTTGGAGGCCAGAAGAAGGCATAGAAGACATTGGATCCCTTGGATCTAAAGTTAGACAGTTGTGAGCTGGCATGTGGGTATTGGGACTCGAACCTGAGTCCTTTGAAAGAGCTGAGCTATCTTTCCAACCCAAATACATTGATTTTGAAGTTTCAAGGAAAGTTTTGATTTTTTTTTTCGTCAATTAGCACTCCAGGTTTTTTTTTTTTAAATAGGCATATTGGTTACTCTATAATCTTGCCAATCTTACAAAGCATCTTTTTTCTCCTTTCATTGGCAACATCTTTTTTCATCTTAATGCTATGTTAACTTGAATTTCCTTAGCATTTTCATTCTTTTAGTAATTATATATGTTTAAATACCATTTTTACAATTAGCTGTTGATAATAATGCTATCATTCCCCCTTTTTTAGAGAGGCTGCATTAAGTTCTCAGTTGAATGCTTTGGTTTTATTCAAACACACCATTAAAAATGGCATCCAAGTCTCTAAACTCTGCGTTGAGTTTCTGTTTCTACCGTGTTCAGAATTCCTTTCTGTGATAAGTAGATCCAGATTGTGAGAAGGGAAACTGACAATAGAAAGGTAGGAATATATGACTTCAAAACAGATGTTTTCTTATTGAAAATCATGGAAGTTCTGGGATGAAAGAAAAACTGAGGAAAAATAAAAGATATTGCAAACATGGTATTTAAAAAGAAATCCAAGGCCTCAAGGGAATACTGAGAATAACAATTTAAGAAGTGATGCTCAGATTTATTAAATTTGGTTTAATAAAAAAACAAAAAATCCAGCACAAAACATAAATCTGTACCTAGAACTTGATTAAAAACAATAGCATGTAGATACAGATACTAGAAATGATAAGGCATCAGTACCACACAAAGATGGAAGCCTTGGAAACCTTGAGTGTCGGGGAGTGAACACACACTGCATAAGGTTTCTCTGAACTGGAGGAATAGCAGCAATGCAGTATATACCACTCTTTAGTTTCTAGGCGTGTGTGTGTGTGTGTATGTGTGTGTGTGTGTGTGTGTGTGTGTGAAATGTGTCCAGGTGAGGGCAGTGCTCTCAGAAGCCAGAAGAGGATGTTGGACCCTCTGGAGCTGAAGTTGCAGGTGGTTATGAGCCTCCCGACATAGGTGCTGGGAACTGAACACAGATGCCCTGACAGAAACGTACATGCTCCGAAGTGCTTAGCTACGCCTCCAGCCCCCCCCACCCCCGGTACTTATTTACTAAAGAGACTCATACTTCGTATTTGTTCTTTTTGGAAAGCACCTGCTCTTATGTGTTTGTGAAGACAGAGTTTTTCCATATGTAAAGTTGTAGCTTTCCAGAAGTGAGAGCAAAACTGTCTAATGCAGATCTCAAACTGGGCTTGGAATAACTATGTCACAGGGTTCACCTGAGACCATCGGAAAACACAGATATTTACGTTACAATTCATAAAGTAGCAAAATTACAGTTGTGCAGCAGCAATGAAAGTCATTTTATGGCTGGGCTCACCACAACACGAGGAACTGTATTAAAGGGTCAGAGCATTAGGAAGGTTGAGAACCACTGGTCTATTGGACACATGGAATATGTATCTGGAAACATGACTGGTGGGGCAACCTGGCTGTTATTCTAGCTAAATCGTAAAGGAATCTGAGACCAGAGGAAGATCCTTGAGTGCTGACCATGAGGCCACTGAAGTCTTCCTAAAATGTATGTTTTGGCTGATCCTGGAATAGAAAGGGATGGTTTTCACAGGTTTCTTTCTTGTCAGAAAACTTGTATTTGACCAAACTTTAAAAATATATATTATCTGCTACAATTACATCTTGAAGCAAGTGATTAATACACTTTGTTCTTTAACAGACAGAAATATATTGTCGAAGGGGCTTGCTGAAGGAAAATACAGTTT
This sequence comes from Bramus lutescens, assembly GCA_001685075.1. NCBI lineage: Eukaryota > Metazoa > Chordata > Mammalia > Rodentia > Cricetidae > Bramus > Bramus lutescens. Next base: position 19,107 of record LOEQ01002536.1, read on the forward strand.
TTTTTTCAATATCCCCGCTTCTAAAAATAACAAATACCCCAGTAACAAGCAGGGGAAAAGTGTCTGGCCAATGCTAACATTACCGCTTTTTCCAGTTTGCAAACTTGCCTTTTCCTCAGGCCCTCTGGTTCTTATAGTCTGTTCTCATCATTTTTCCTAACGTGAGCTTAGCTTCTTCATCAGGGTTAGGGAGGTAAGGCAAGATGGGCGGAGGAAGGGAAATCTTAGGGAAAGCAGAGGTAGCCACTGACTTTTGTGTTGCTTTCAATGGTTTTATGTTCTGTGATGGGCTTATCCAATATGCACTGTGTACTGTGTTCCAAGACACCTTTGCAGGTCTGACTGGACGGCCAATTAGCCTGCCTGTGGGGCTTTGCAATGTGACAGAGGGACTTCTGTCTGGCCAGCAGATCGGATTTCTGAAAGTTGGAGCAACAAGTAACTGAGGTTTCAAATCAGAAGCTGATGTTGGAGGAGACATCCAGTACAAAGTCTGGAGGAAAGTGAGAAAATGAGAGGAAGGAAAGCCCTGAACGTCAGCCTGGAAACCCCGTGGAAGGGTGCAGGGCAGCCAAGTGGCAGCGCCCTGGCCTGTGGACCGAGGACCAAGCACCAAGCACAAGCAAGCCCTCAGTAGATTACTTTGCACGCTGTGACACTTGCCTCAGGGGATATTATATCTTCCTGGCATTGAAAAGATTGCTGTTTGGAGAGAGGCTAAGTTTTCACCAGAGAAGAAAAACAAGGAAACGAGCATAAACTGTTGACTCTTTCAAAGCGTGGAGCAGAAACAGCAGCTGCAGGTTGACATTGCAAACTGCCGTCTCTAATGGAGCAGCAGCGCACAGCACACAGTTCCCCTGACAAGAGACAAAGCAACCGCTAGGTTGAATGTGTCTTTACATGAGCAAATGATCTTGCATAATAATACCGCGCCGCGCTGACAATCCTTCATGAATTCGGCAGTGTAACACCAACAGTTAGCTCAACAACAGAGCTGCCTGCCCGGATAGAGGGTTTGGAACTACACAGGAGGGACATATTCCACTCAAGGTAATTCTAGGGAAATGTGGAAAGGCTGACATCTGGACTGTCATGAAAAGCAGACACGTTCAGAAACAGGAGAGAAATGTTGTCGGAGAGGTCCCAGTGAGCCTTCCAAGTCCTCATCAAAAGCCTGTGAAATGTTCATAATTTAAAATGGGAGAAAGCAAAAGGATCGCTTTAGGAAAGTGGTAGAAGGGAACCAGTGGCTGGGATAGATGCATTTCTTCACTTACTAAGTATTTCTTGACTATTATCTGTGGGTCACAGATCACCTTACGTTATAGAGTTACATTCAGGAGCAGCATGTGTTTATCTCAAGATGGTTGAACAGGGGAATAAGCCAACAAGTATAGTATGCTGTAGTTAACATTAATTAAGGACTGTAGAAGCTATGAAAATTCTCCCCCTCTCCCCATTCTTGGGAATTAGGTCTAGGGCCTCACATATACTTGACAAATCCTCTACCACTAAGCTATATACTCATCCTTTTTTTTTTTTTATAAATTTTGAGTCTCTCCCTTGCTATATTGTCCACACTAATTTTTTTTAAACATTCTGTGTGATGTAGGGTGGTCTTGTACTTGCAATCCACTGGGTAGCTGGAACAGACTCTTTCCTTTCAACGGCTTTAGGATATTGAAAACCAAGAGGCCCTCTTCCTTGGCAAGATAGTCAGACTAAATAAAAAGCATTTCCAATGTCTCTAGGTACAAACTGATTAGCTCTTAGAGGAAGCTATTGGGAGATTTCAAGATTACTTCTTGTAAAAGATGTGTGGGCATAAATTGGGCAGACAGGAAAGCTAATCAAGAGTCTTTAAACTCCAGGGCTTTACTGTGCTTCCAAACCCAACAAAATGGGGCAGGAAAGATTACTGACAAGGGAATTATGTGGAATGATATTTCAAAATGCTACACAATATAAGCCCAGGCTAGTGGTACGGTATCTCATACAGTAGTTTATTGCTTGGCCAATGGCTGTGACAGAATGGAAAGTTATCTGGCGTTCCAGCATTTGAACTAGTTACGGGCAATCTGACCATGTTATCCCTATAAGCCTTAGAAGGAGGAACCTGGAGTGCGGCAAAGAAGTAAAACTTTCAAAGGATTCAGGGGAAGACGTTAGGTCATTGAAGACACTTAGTCAAGTGTCTTCAGAACTAGGCGTTGACTGGTGCCGGAGAATTGTCTGTAATCTTTCCATCATGTTTTAAATAAACGCTGATTGGCCAGGCAGGAAGTATAGGTGGGAAAAACAGACAGGAAGTAGA
>LOEQ01002536.1:27269-38641 GCA_001685075.1 Bramus lutescens
AGAGATCCGCCTGCCTCTGCCTCACAAGTGCTGGGATTAAAGGTGTGTGCCACCTCGGCTCTGTTTGTTTGTTTTGAGACCAGGTCTTACTGTGCAGCCTTGGCTGGCCTGGAACTCACTGCTTAGTCAAGGCTTGTCTTGAACTCAGAGATCCTCCTGCCTCTGCCTCCCAGTGCTGGAACTAAAGGCGTGTTCCATCACACCTGACCAAATAAAGTTCTTGAAGTGTGGATCTGCAAAGGGCATTTCTGAGTCAAATGAAGCCTTTTTCAGTTTTTGGACTGAAGGTAAACACATTAGCTCGGTGTGTTTGAAGCGGAAAAAAATCAAGAGAGAACAATCTCAATGGAATGTCCTTTTCGGATGTCTAGGACTTACCTCCTCAATTATCCCACCCTTCAACCATTCACACTTGGTCATCATCTCTTATTGACATCTTGAAATTAAGCGTATAACAGTTTCTGCAGAAGCAATTTTCCTTCTATAATCACGTTTTTATCAGTTTTCATGTTTAATTAAATCACACAATTGTAAGAACAAATCAAACTGACATAAATAAGCTCGGGCAAGGATACACCTAATTGGTAGGGAAAACAAAACAAAACAAAAACAAACAAAAAAACAAAGCCCACAACATACAGAATGACTTGTTAGTCTGGAGTGTTTAATCATCCAGGCTTCCGGAGGCCGTGTTTTCTAGAAGGAATAGAGATCATTGACCAATCTAAGTAGTTTACCACCAGTGATCTTGCCATCCCTACACGACTGAGATCTCTGTGCTCACAGCTGTGTGTAAGGATGACACATCTTTTCAGTGTTGAGAGAGTTGGTAGAGAACATTGAAGAAGGAAGGTCACACCAAGGGTGAAAACTGAGGAGTAGACCAGTATGGGAGATGTCTTGAATGCAGGATGAAAAGGATACCAGGTGTGGCTGAAGCATTTGAAGTTCTTATCTCATAAGCAGGGAATGAGAAGGAATTCGTCAGCTGGGCAAGACACGCAACCCTAAAAAACGTCCCCAACCTCTTTATGTCTTTGAAGACTTGGCTTCTGTGCAGTCAGGCTGTTGCAGTGGCTTCTGTTACAAGGGCTTCTGCCATGACTGCATTTGGCCAGACGTTTCCTGTTGCTTCCAGTATGTGTGCTACATCATTGACCCCAAGACTTTTGTTGCACTGCTTGCATATTAGCGTCTGAAGTGAGTAAGCAGTTTATAATGTCAAGGCCTCGATGGCATAGCTAATGTTAGTCGTATGCTCCCTCACTGGTTAGAGAACAGTATGCTTATACTCAACAGTGGCTTCTGTTCTGTACCAGACCATCACTCTGGGGCAATTCTCAGCTGCCTTTTCTGCTACACACTTTGTCATGCCTTATACAGCACTCTGCAGGGCTCTGGTAAGTACTTGACATTTGTTCGCTCCAGTCAAGACTCATGGTAGCACACCACTGCTTCAACCTTCTGGAAAGAATGTCATGTGGGACTATGCCTGCCGTTCTCTGCCCCTCTCACTGTCTTCCCAGTCTCTCCTGGGCTGCTCGTTCCCGGACCTTAACTCAGACGGACTCAGGACGCACTTTGCTTTCACATGAGGGATCAGGTAGGCATAAGCCCCTCAAACTTGAGAATAAAAAAGTATTACATGAAAACTAAGAAACCAAGATACTCTGAGTTCACATAGGCATTCAAAATTTCTTTAGGAGACTCCAGGAAATGAACTCAGATATAATGTTGTAAGACAGAATTAACTCAGTTGACAATACTTTAAAAATTAATGCCTATTGTTAACTAGCTTTATGACATACCAATAAATCTTTGAAGGGGTAACTTAAGTTTTCCTAATTTTTTAAAAAAAATTTATTTTTATTACCCTTCTCTCTTACATTGCATCCTGACCACAGTTTTCCCTTCCTCCACTCCTTCCATTCCCTACCTCCATTTATGTCCCCCAGACCCATTCCTTCTCTGTTTCCCTTCAGAAAAGGCAGGCCTCCACGGGATATTAACTGAACAAGGCATACTGTTATAATAAGACTAGGCACAAACCCTCACATCAATGCTGGATGAGGCAAACGAGTAGGAGGAAAAGGGTCCCAAGAGCAGGCAAAAGAGGCAGAGTCAATGCCCAGTCCCTGCTCTCAGGAGCTCCACTAGAGCACCAAGCTATACAACCATAAATGTATATGCAGAGGACCTAGCTCATGCACATGCAGACTCTGTGATTGCCACTTCAGTCTCTGTGAGCCCCTATCAACTCGGCTTAGTTGATTCTGTGGACTGTGTTCTTGAGGTGTACTCGACTCTGCTCCTACAATTCTCCCTCTCCCTCTTCTTTGGAGTGACCCAGGCTCTGCCTAATGTTTGGATGTGTCTCTCTGCATCTGCTCTCATCAGTTGCTGGACGAAGCCTCTCTGATGACTATTGGGCGAGACACAGGTCTTAGGATAGCAAAATATCATTAGAAATCATTTCATTGACCTTCCTTCCTTCCTTCCTTCCTTCCTTCCTTCCTTCCTTCCTTCCTTCNNNCTTCCTTCCTTCCTTCCTTCCTTCCTTCCTTCCTTCCTTCCTTCCTCACTCTCTTCTTCCCTCCTTTCCTCCTTCCCCTTTCCTTTCTTTCTTCTGCCAGTCATGTTTGTTTCTATCCTAGGTCTCTTAGTCACCCAGCATTTGATTCCTGTCCATCCAGGCTATGTTGGGTGTGGGCTCCCTCCTGAGATGGGCCTCAGGGTGGGCCAGTCATTGGTTGGCCTATCCCTCAAATTCTGTGCCACCATGATTACTTCAGCACATCTTGTAGGCAGGACAAATTGTTGGTCAGAGGTTTTGAGGCTGGGTTGATGTCCCAGTTCCACCCTTGGATACCTTGCCTGATGTGGATTAAAAGAAAATGGCAATGAAGGGAATGGCACTATAAGGAGGTGTAACTCTGTTGGAGTAGGTGTGACATGGTTGGAGGAAGTGTGTAACTGTAGGAGTGGACATTGAGGTCTCATATATGCTCAAGCCATGCCCAGTGTCCTAGACCACTTCCTGCTGCCTGTATAAGATGTAGAACTCTGTTATCTTTCCAGCACCATGTCTGCCTGCATGCCACCATATCCCACCATGATTACAATGGACTGAACCTCTAAACTGCATGACACCCAACTAAATGTCTTTCCTTTATAAACATTATCATGGTCATGGAGTCTCTTCACAGTGATAGAAGCTATAACTAAGACACCTAGTTACAGAAGATAGCCAGTTTAGGTTTTGTTCTTAAATTCTTATTTTTCCATGTTTGGTTATTAGGAAATATTAAAAGGAGGAGGCAGTAAAGTAATAAAATTATTGGATTTAGCAAGGTAACAGTGTTTTAATAAAGTTGACTATTTCTAAAAGGTATCAACCAGCTTGACAGGAGATACCAGGATGGTTAAATGTACAGATGTGTAGCTCAGTGGTTCTCTCTCTCTCTCTCTCTCTCTCTCTCTCTCTCTCTCTCTTTCTTTCTCTCCCTGTCTCTCTCCTTTTCTTTCTCTCTTCCTTCCCTCCCTACCCCCTGTGTGTGTGCACTAACACGTACAGTTGCATATGGAGGTCACAGGTTGGTTGAGGTGCCTTGTTCTGTTGGTCCTCATCTTACTTTTTGAGACAGGATCTCTCGTTGAACCTGGGGCTCAGTGATTCAGCTGAACTGGTTGTGTAGTTAGTTTCAGGGATTCTCACCACCATTCTAGCAGTAGGGATAGGCTGCTGTGCCTGGCATTTGAGTGCATGCTGGAGATCTTGACTCAGGCCTCCATGATTGCTCAGCTGGCACTTTGCCTACTGAGCCATCTCCAACTCTAGATCAAAGGTTTTCTAATGAATACAGTAAATATAATTATCTACCCACTTAAGATTTTCAACCAAAGTATAGAAATGAATTTTAACTGAGGAATTAATGATTATTGAAAATCAGTTTGGATCTGTTCTATTGAGATAAGTTATTAACAGAAATGCAGAATACAAGTTTTAATAGAAGGATGTGTAGCTTACTTTCTGGGATGGAAGGTATAGGGTGGGGATCTACGTGCTTCTGAACAGAAATGAAACATTTGGAATCTGAGGCCAGAAGGGACAGATGCCAGTGGATGTGATTGGCTCTTTCTGCCTTTTACCAGAACAGGATTAAAACCCTAGGAAAACTAAAGCACACTGACAACAAGCAGGCTTCCTAGATGAAACTGCCCTTGGAGGGGTGAAGGTTAGAGTCCTTGCTGCTTTGCTAGAAAAAGGGCGGTAAAGTATATACATAGGCGTAAACTACTAAATGTCCTGCGGGCCACAGAGTGACACCGTGTTAAATGTAAAAGGGGGTGGGATGTGCTTTTATTTTATTAAAGATTGAATAATGTTAAGGAAGAAAACAATGCCAAATGGTGGTGATTGGTATGGAGAGATGGTTTATCAGTAAACAATAATAGTTTGATAGTTCTCAAACTTTACTGCAGCCTGAAATTATATAGAGAATTAAAAAAACCAGAATGAATTGGCCTCTACTTGCAGATGTTTTAATTTGATTGACATGTTGTTGATCTGTGCATGCTCTTTAAAACACACAGATATCTTGCATTGCCAGCAGAAGAAAGAATCACACACTTTTTCTTTTATCACCACAAGAACCCCACGAGTCACTGTCTACCCAGAAAAACTTCTGCTGTGGGGACACAAGCTCTGTGTAGCTCTACGAAGCTTGGATGGGGGTACATTTTTGCCTAGTGTGGTCACAAGGCATGGGCAAGAAGGAGACTATTCTGAGAACGGAGCACTTTGAGAAGCTGTGCTCAAGGATCTAATCACAATGAAGAAAATGAATTTCCTCATTGCACCTAAGTTTGGACTTTAGTGAGAGCTCTTTAGTTTATTTAAATTAGTTTTGTATGAAATATACATTCATATTCAAATGTCAGTTGAAAATACATTAAAAGATAAATTTTGGTGATTCAGTCTCCTGAATTACTTCAGTTGTGAGCAATAATCAGAGGTTTATTTTCTGAAAGGAAAAACACTTCAGACTGGTGATCATTGCAATCTCTGCTCCAGGTGGATACGTATTATAGCTTTGTTGTCTTTAATTTCAGTGATTCTCCAAAGTAAAACTTGTTGTAATACTGCCCTTTATAATGGCCCTTTGGCTGCCTCCGTGCTAAGGGAGAGAGATAGTAATTTCAAGATGTATTTCCTACCTGACTCTGCTTTTGTGATTCTATCGATCTCAACATTATCTGAACTCTTTCCCTCTGGTTTTGGGATATCAGATGAGCAGGGGTTATTTTACTATCTCTTGAAGAACAACATCGATGAACTATTTTCGTCCAGTGCACCGCAAATTGTTTTGTCCGCAGTAGATTTCCACCCAGAGAAGGCAGACTCTGATTACTGGTTATTAAGCTTTTTTTTTCTTGCCATATGTCTGAATGGAAACGTGGCAGATTTTCCTTTGGGTCTCAACAACGTGTTTTCTCCAACTGCAATGAAACTAGTTGGCGGAAATGCCGTAATAACAGTGGCGGTGGCAGACTGCTGCTGCTTGATAAAACAGAGAAGTGGGCATTTTGCAATCAGGGCAACCTTGGGGTAAAGCTTCAAACTAAAGATGGCATTTGCTGTTAGCCCAGTCCTAGGTGACGGCAAAGAACGTTAGCTTTTGTGGAGTCTCTGCAGACAGGACAGTAATCTCGTTTCTCTTGATGCCTACCAGAAATCGCCCCAGAATAAAACAGAAAAACATCAGCATAGCAGTCACATTGGATGATGTTTGTGTGGGAGGGAAAGTCTCCTTTTTTCCAGTTCAGTAACATTCCTAACCATGTGGGGTGATATTTAATGGGGTTGGTTCTCAGCCCAGAAATGCATAAAAATGCATTAGCCACAATCTGTGTTGATACTGTTCTCTTTGCTCATTCTGTTGCAGACACAGACGTATTCTAAAGAGGCTGCCTTGCTAGGAGAAACCAATCCTAGTGGCTTCATTACCCTGCCTAAGGCTCCAGAGTGGAGAGTTTTGATTGTGCATGTTCTAATTGTTTTATTCCACAGTCCCAAAGCCAAATGTGTTTATCTAAAATTAATGAGGGACTTTGTGATAAAACTATACTTAAAATCAAAGACTCTGAGTCATGGATACCAAGCTAGCAGACTAAAATATATGCTGGTTATTTGACTACATGTCCAAAGTTGTAGATAAAGCAATTTTCAAATCAGTATTTTAGATTAAACATACACACACATACATAATTTATCTCTAAACAATTTATATAGCTTTTATTGTGACAACATATAATACCACATTCATTATTTTAGTCACTTTAAGTATTCAGTTTATGTCATTAAGTATTAATATGCTCTCACCATGAACCCTTCATTACTGTAGACTTTACAACCATTTCATTTTCCCAAGCTAAAACTTTATTAAATAATAACTCCCTATTACCACATCCCCATAAGCATTATTTTAAATTTTGTAAATTTGGCTACTTTAGGTCCTTCATGTAAGGAGAATCGTACAAATTTGTCTTTCTGTCTTGTCTTTCCTTTTTTAGCAACTGGTTTCCTTAAATCCTGAACTCATCACAAGTTAGAGCAGAAGATTAATGATGCCATATCTACAGCTGCTAACTAGAAAGTTGATATTTCTCCCCTAGTTTCTGTTTAAAATGCATTTTACTCCATTTAGGTATAAATGGCCAACTATACCTATGTGGTGTTTTGCATAAGAATGGCCCTCTCAGGTGTATGTATTCGGATGCTGAGTCACCAGGGAGTGGAACTCTGAAAGAGTTAGAAGAATTAGGAGGTAAATGGCCTTACTGAAGCAAGTGCGTCACTGGGGCTGGGCTTTGAGGTTTCAAAAGCCCATGCCAGGCTGAGCCCCCACCTCTGTCTCTCTCTGTCTCTCTCAGTCTCTGTCTCTCTCTCTTTTTCTTTCTGTCTGTGGACAAGGGCGTAGTACTCAGTTATTGGTTCAGTACCTGCCAGCATGCTGCCATGGTCTCTGCAGGGTTGATAATGTACTAAACCACTGAAACAGTTAAATACTTTCTATTGTAAGAGTTGCCTTGGTTGTGGCATCTCTTCATATCACTAGAACACTGTCTAAGACAACCTACATTAATTTTAATGACATTTTAAGTTTCAGAAAATCCTTAACATCTCTTATCTGTCATTTCTCTGCTGACCCTAGTTTTAGCTTCCACTAAATGAATTGCCAGTAATAGGGCTGAAGTAGTATCAAATGAATAAATCTTTAAATGATGACCTTTGATTTTCCTCTACATTTATCAATCTAACACATCTATGTTAGACATTAAAGATTTTGGTAGCAGGACATGGTGGTACACATCTGAATGTGAGCATCGTGGAGGAAGAGGTAGAAGGATCTCAAGTTTGAGGTTAGCCTGATCTACATAGTGAGCCCCTTTTCAAAATCAGACAAACAACAAAGCCCAAGGGATTAGCCATCATAATACCTCTGGAGAAGAGGGGAGTAGTGAGCTAATTGGAATTCTGAGCTCAGTAATCTAGTAATGGCACCATAGAATTTATAAAATTTTGTCTCAAGTCGACATTTCTTGGCAGATGGATAGGATCTACTGGGGTATGAATTTCTATTTACTTTGTGGTCCTGATTTTCTCTTGAGCAGGAGCCATGTCTGTGTTCTCTGTGTCATTCTAAAGTCCCTCTCAATTCCATACAGGTCTTGATGGATGGGCCAGTGGGACACTCATCAGCCGGTAGGGAACAGCTGAACCCTGTCAGCCAGGAGTGAAGACAGGCTAACTAGTGATAAGAATGGAAGTGATGGAGTATTTCTCAGACTTCCATATCATAGAAATCAGCCAGTAGGACCGCCATTTTTCACTTCTCTGACAGTTGAACTTCCCATACAGCAACCCCAAATATTTAACACGGGGCATCATTTGTAGCAGGTTGTGGGAGTTGGTGGTACTGCAAAGGAAACAAGTTGTTAGATTAGAGATTTATTATAGTCAATTTGACAATTTTTAAGCCCTAAGAAATTAAGTGCACATATATCTCTATTTTCAGGACACTTTTTGTTTGATTTGTTTTTGTTGTGGTGGTATTGTTTTGTTTTTCTGAGATGGGATCCCATGTAGTTCAAGCCAGCCTCAAACTCACGACGTAGGAGATGAGCTTGAATGGCTGATCTTCCTACCTCTACATCCCAAGTGCTGGGATTACACACATGTGCTACCATGCTCAGTGCTAGGTGACTTCTTTCTACTTAGGATATCTGACTACTGCTACTTAACAATCCTTTCTCTATGAAGTATAGTTCTCATTAAAACAAACAAACAAACAAACAAAAAAACACAAAAAAACCCTACTTGATTTATTAGACATTCTTACCAGCACATATTAATCAGAAACAAGCATGTATTTTGTATACATATATAAAAATGCCCACATTTAATAATACCTTACTGCATATCAGGTAGAGGAGTGTCAGTGAGATCTGATTGTATAGGAATTGCTATACACGTAGAATGAGAAGGTCTTTCAGCCTCCAGTCCTGGGGGAATGGCTTTGCCTTCCTCTAGCCATCACGTAGGAGTGGACTAGTCTGGAGCCTGCAGATGATGCTGAGCTCACCCCTAGGTCATCAAGAAATTAGCCTAATGGGTGAATGAATCAGTGCACAGAACCTTTTGATTCTGCCTGTTTCCATCCCATTACTCACGGCTGTGTCATCAGTCCTAACCTTGTGGATCCCTCCATCTCCTGTTTTGTAATTACTTTTTTCAAAATGCTCTTGCCTAGTGATTACACCCTCACTTAGTCATCATAATTTTTATATAATGTACATATTGTTTATAATGTGTCATTTTCTTTTATATTGTTACATTGTAAACATGCTGTGTTAAAATATGTTAAATTGGTTTAAACAAGTTTCCTTTATAGATGCCTTTAATTTAGCGCACATTGGTCTAAATTCATGAAGAACCATATATTAAACACTCTTGAATAGCTTCTATGAAAAGAAACTTAATTTATGATGTTTAGTATTATACATTATACAGTTTCTTTATTTTTCATTCAGTTCATCATGCTGTGAAAATTCATGAATATTTAACTATTAAATGAAATGCAAAATTTTCATTATCATTTTATTGAAAACTTGACATCTTAAAATACCATACATACCATTAGTATTCTAATGCATTGTCACCTTATTGAAAAATGCTGCTAAAAAACAATACAGCCATTCAGAAAAAAAAAATTTTGTCCGCCCAAGGCTATTAACTATAGTTCTACACATACATTAGTGACAAATAAGCGAGGCAGCCAATGCTCACAAAAGATGTCACTAAAATGCTAGGAAACAACTGTAACCATGGAAACCCACTCACACTGCAATCTGAACATCTTTTGTCAGTGTGTGACTAGAAATGAGATGCTTAAAATCATTAGACTATCAAAAAATCCGAACATCTCTCCATTGAAATTTACATATTTAAATATTTTGAAACCTGCAAAAACTTCAACATGATACTTCTATAAAATATTGTTTCAGATCCTAGCCCTCAACTATCAGTTTAGATATAACAACAAAAATTATACATGAAGACTTACAATTTCTCTCCCTCTTTCTTTAGGCTACATGCATTGTCTGAGGAGCCTAAACAAACACCCCAGAGATCAGAGGTTAGCGGTGAGGGCTGTCTACCTTCCTGCTCTAATCGCTACAATGGTGCCATGCCTCACCTTTCCTTTCTCTCTAGAACAATCACTGGCTTAAATTGTACCTGTTCCAGCAAGACAAGTTTGCAGGTTTCATAAGCCTTCATGACAGTAAGTACAAAATTGTCTTAGATAATGAGATATTTAAATAAAGGATTTGACAAACCCGTGTAGGAGAGCGAGAGTTCGGATGAATGCGGCACAGCCCTTGCAATCGTGGATATGGAGCTGAATTTTTCTCCCTTGTCTTCATCTTCTCAGAAACCCCTGAAAGGTCTAGTTATTTAGCTGAGTGCTCTGCATTTAAGGGGCAGTGGAAGTCATTTTCCTTGAAACATCCATTTGAAACTAAAGGTTAAGAAACTCCTCGAACAGGCAGGATGATTGAGACTTTAATGTTTTTAAATTGCAGGAATTTAGAAACTCCCTTCGTTCCCAAAGTCCTCATCCTAAAACATGTCCGCAGTGCCCGTCATGTGCCAGGCACCACCCTAGGCACACGGGGTGACCAGAGCAACGCTAACCGACGGGGAATCTCATTTCTTAGTAGGGGATGAACAGGGGGCGGTAGAACAGCGCGTTTGAAGTCTGTGTGGTTGCAGTCTTAGAGCACCGACCTCCGGCCAGCCATTGTTCTAGGCTTTGGTACCTCGATAACACAGTGCATAGACACCCTTGGAGCTTTCATCCTGGAGGAAGTGGGAAGAAGGATTCAGAAAATACATGGGTATATAGAGTGCTTCAATTTTGAGCCTACATGGCTAGGGAGGAAAGGGAGAGCAACCGTCAGCCATATTGTCAGTAATCATTATGAGCCCGATGAGGAGGTTCCACGGAGAAATTCTCAAAGTTTGATGATGTCTCAAAAACCAGAGTTCAGTTGTCTATCTGTTCGTTCTCATCGTATTTTCTCTTTCGTTACAAATACCCTTTTCTTTAGAGAATGAAACTATTACCCGTCATGAATGGTTAATTTCAGTTTTCCGTTGGCAAACCACAATGCTATTCTTCACAAAATTCAGTGAAAAGACCTTATCAAAGAATACATATGTACTGTGTGAATGCATGTATCTGGATGTATGTATGGGAAATGAGTGCATTACTCTCTTTTTGAGTACGATTTGCATTACTATGGGCTTGCTTCGTGCTGGCAATCTTCTGAAAGTGTTGTCTGCTTTTTCGTGGGACCCTCAGAAGCACTTGCTGTGACTAGGCATCAGGATGGACTCTGTCAGGTGAGAAAACTGAGAACGAGAGGAGTGTAGAAAGGGGTACATCGCCAGCAGGTGGTACTGCTGGGCCGTGGTCATGAATCCCTCTGACTTCAAAGCCTGTGTCTGCTCTTCCTCCAGCTATCTCCAAAGAGAGCTCTTCCAGGGGACAAACACATTCTGGTTCCATGGCAATCATGGGTGGCTTAGACTCTCCAGGTAGATGGGTGCTTTCTACTCAGCAGGTTTCAATAATTCTTTTTCACAATAAGAACAAAGAACCCTAAAGTCCTTGATGTCCCTCTGCAGCTGGGCATTCGGTGATGGGTTGGGATGGGGTTAAAGACAGAGTAAAGACAGAGCTCATCGCTGGGGCAGTGGTGGCACACGCCTTTAATCCCAGCACTTGGGAGGCAGAGACAGGCAG
>LOEQ01002536.1:42571-53996 GCA_001685075.1 Bramus lutescens
TCTATCAATCATCTACCTTTCTATCTATTCTAACTTCTGTGGTTCTATGGATTGTTGCTTGGGTATCATTGATTTAACAGCTGATATCCACATACAGGTGAATCCATACCATGGTTGTCTTTTTCAGTCTGTGATACCCCACTCAGAATGATACTTTTTCTAGTTCCATCCATATATCTGCGAGTTTCATGATTTCATTTTTAATAGCTGAATGATGTTCCATTATTTAGATGTGCCATATTTTTCTTATCCATGTTTTCTGTTCCCAGTTTGAGGCTATAATGAATAGAGCAGCAATGAACATGCTTGAGCATGTGTCTCTATGGTTGGATGAGGCATCTTTTGGGTATATGTCCAAGAGTGAAACAGCTAGATTTTGAGGTAGATTGATTCCTATCAACCCGAGGAACTACCACATTGATTTCCATAGTTGTTGTGCAAGTTTTCACTCCCACTAGACATAAATGAGTGTTTATTTTGCTCCACATCCTCACCAGTATGACCTATCACTTTCAGTAATCTTAGCCATTCAGACAGGTATAAGATGACATCTCAAAGTAGTTTTGATTTGTGTTTCTCTGATGGCTAAGGTTGTTGAACATTTCTTTAAGTGTTTCTTAGCCATTTGACTTTCCTCTTTTAAGAATTCTATTTATGTTGGTACCCCATTTTAAGATTGGGTTATTTATTTTTTGATGTCTAGTTCATGAATTTTTAAATATATTTTTATATTAACCTTCTATCAGATATGTAGTTGGCAAAAATCTTTCCTCATTCTCTAGGCTGACACATTGAATGACTGTCTTTCGACATACACGAGTTTTTTTTTTTAGTTTCATGAGGTCCCTTTTATTAATTGTTGATCTTAATGCCTGTGTTGATAGTGTTCTTTTCAGAAAGTCTTGTCCTTGCCAATGAGCTCAAGGTTATTCACTAATTTCTTTCCTATCAGATTAGGTGTATCTAGTTTTATGGGAAGGTCTTTGATCCATTTGGAGTGGAGTTTGTGCAGGGTGATGAGTATGGCTCTATCTGGATTCTTCCACATGCTACCCTCCTGTTTGACCAATACCATTGGTTGATGTTGCTGTCTTTTTTTCCACGGTGTATTTCTGGCTTCTTTATCAGAAATCAGGTTCCCATGTGGTCTGGGTCTTCAATTCCATTGCCCAAAGTGCTTGTTTGTGTCAATACTATACTGTTTCTCTTATAGCTCTGTAGTACACTTGAGATTGGAGATAGTGCTTGCTCTAGAGGTTCTTTTATTATTTGGGGGGTTAGTTATCTGGGATTTTATATGTTTTCATATGAAGCTAAAATTTGTCCTTTAAAGATCTGTGAAGAATTAGGCTGGACTTTTGATGAGTCTATTGTTGAATCTGCAGATTGCTTTTGGATGGGCATTTTTACTCTATTAATCCTACCAATCCATGAACATGGAAGATATTTCTATCTTCTGATATCTTCTTCAATGCCTTAAAATTTTTGTCATACAAGTTTTTCTCTTGTTTGGATAGGGTTGCCCCAAGGTATTTTATATTATTTTAGGCTATTGTGAAAGGTATTGTTTCCCTGATTGCTTTTGCTGCCCATTTGCTATTTGTATATAGGAGGGTTACTGATTTTTATAAGTTATTTTATAACCCGTACTTTGATAAATGTATTTATCAGCTATAGGAGTTTCCCAGTAGAACTCTTGGGGTCACTTATATGCCATCTGCAAATAAAGGTAATTTGACTTCTTTTCAAATTTGTATCCCTTTAATCTCTGCTGTTTGTCTTATTGCTCTTGTTAAGACTTCAAGTGAATAGGCATGGAAAGAGTACAAAACCTTGTATTGTTCCTCATTTTAGTGGAATTGCTTCGAGTTTCCCTCTATTTAACTTGATGCTGGCTTGTTGTAAACTGCTTTTATTATGCTAAGATCTGTCCCTTGTATCCTTCATCTTCCTAGGACTTTTATCATGAAGGGATGTTGGATTTTGTCAAAGGTCTTTTCTACATCTAATGTGGTGATCATGTGGTTTTTGTCTCAGTTTGTTTGTATATTGTGTACTGCATTTATCAATTTATGATAAGCATGGAAAACTTAAAAGTACCTTTGTAAGTATGGTGTAACCTAGGGCTTCCCTATTAGAATGTCTCTTAGTAAGAACATTTGAGAATTTTAAAAATTAAAAGTAATTTAGAATTCTTAAAGTCCAGAATAAGTAAAGGACTTTAGAATATTTTCAGTTTCTCCTCCTATATCAAAACCACCAATCAGTCAAAATACCCTTTCCTGATGAATGTTTAAACATTTGAATCCTTCCCCATCTAAGTCTCCAAGGGGTAAAAATCTCCATTGATGACAGTTGGTCAGCAAGATGGAGGTAATCTGCCACTCAGCTTTAATTTGACAATGGAGAAGGGAAGGAGGGAGGAAGAATATGAGAGAGGAAACAAGAGAGAGATATGAAGAGAAAAAGGGAATGAGAGTAGGTTAGACAGACAGACAGGCAGACACACATGCACGCACACCCAGAACATAAGATCATAATCTGAAGAACCAAACCCATTTGCAATGCCATGAACCCAGGAACTGGAAAACGATAGTTTGTAAGACTGGGATATGGTTCTTCAATGCTCACTAGCACCTAAACACCCACTGGCTTCAACTCTAAATATTACCATCACTATGAGGGGTTAGAAGGTAGGTCAACCATGTGGATTGATCACTCAATTATTTTTGAATAAGTGGTCTACTTTGGCTGGGTTTATATAATACCACACTAACTCACTGAAAAATAAAAAATTGGGTCAACCACCTAGTTATTTTGATACTGAATGCAAAGTCATCAACATGTCCATTCTGAGGTTTAAGCACAAACCACGGAAAGCCATTATTTGTGGTATGTATAGACAATAACTACTTCTAAGATCCTTGGTCTAATACTAATAATATGACATTAATTAGTATTTTTCCTATGCCACACATAATGATATACTCTAGAACACTAGATATATTACACTATTTAACCTCCATAATAACCCTGGAAGGCAAAATTATTTTATCTACTTATGAAATGAACACTTGGAAGCATATTTATCTTTCTTCTTTGTTAAAGTATGATTATATACTCAACAAAATGAATATTTTATGTTGTATAAGGAGTGTTAGAAAATGGACCAATTAATTAGGTCCCATCATATGCTGCTGTTGCTTTGATTTTTTAAAATTCTAGGGTAAAAAGCGAGTTTAGAAAAATAGCTTAGATAGCTAGGAAACTGAGGTCACCTGGGACAATCGAGTCACAGAGATATTAAAACCCTTTATGCTGACTTTTGTATTACCCGGTGTCCTATATCTCGAGGCCACAGAGATAGATTTTAGACCTCATTTGGATTTCATGAAGTTCTAACTGAGGAGTGTGCCGTGGGCGAACACAGAGTGGGCCAGGTTAGTTTAGCAGCCAGCATCACCCTTAAGAAGGTAGATTATTGAGAAAAGTTATGCTACTTACTGCCAACCCCTTGCCATTTCATGCGCAGGAAACGATGAAATTCAATGAGCCTGGAAGGGAAATAGCAATGAAAAGTAATCAGTCAATAAGCAATTTGAGAGTGAGGACATGGAAGGGAGCTATTGATGTGCTATCATTTCGCCGCGGTGATGAGCGACGAGGTGGCCAAGTGTGAGTATGCATGCGAGTCTTTTGACACCTGTTGATAACTCCCTCTTTTGCTGCACTCGGTTGCATCCTTAATTCAGAAAAAATAAACCCCAAAGTTGTGAGAATTGAGGCTTCTTCTAAAGTTTTCAGCTCTGATAATAGCTGCAAAGTACCCTTCCCACACTCTCCAAGGCTATGCTTTAGACATTGTTCTATAAGTCACGTTTCTTCTCTAGTTAAGCACAGAGGCAATGCTGAGCACTGAAACTTAGGGAGCATATTTAAACCTATGCAAGATGGCCTGTAAAGCTGCCTCATGAGGCCTGTGTGTTGGACGTGGAGATGAGGAAAATATTAAGCACATGTGAATGCATAAAAGGAGTCTTAGGAACAGAAGATAAAAGTAAAGGAGAAGAGAATGAAAAGAGTGTTTCCCAGACCGTGAAAACACCACAGGAAGCAGAAACCTCCAAAGACTGTTCTGGTTTGGGGGTTGATGGCTAAGAACACTTAGCTAAAGTTTCTAGCCAGGGAGGGGATGTTAGAAATTGCTTCCCTAGCCTGGGAGCTACAGAAAGTCCTGCCCAGAGAATGAACCTTTTTGAAAAACATTAGTTTCCAACTTCCTAGGCTGTGAGATCCAGGGATCAAAATATTCCACTAAGATAAAGATGATGAACACAGATTGGGATGTTTTGAACTCAGATGCAACTTGTTATAATGATGGAGATTGGCCTTAAAATGAGAGGAGCTGCTGATGCCAGCCTGCGGGACAGCAAGATTGTCTAGGTGCATCAGAGTTTCGTTTGCCAAGGGATTTGTCCTCTGCTAATGGAAAAGAACAGACAGAAAGTCTAAGTAAGGTCATCAAATAATGTGTTTAAGTGCTTTTCTATTTAAGAAATAGCTCAGTGTTCTCTCTCTAGGCATTGACTGTGCTTGAGTGGGATTAACATTTGCCAAATGTTGTCATCTTTGCCTCACTGATATTCTCTAAAGCTGCAATTCTTCTATGATAGGAACATGCTCTTTTTGGTGAGATAAATGTGCTTTTTTGGTAGTCCCCAATCCATGCCCTGCTCTCTAGCCTTCTATTCTGCTCGCTGTTTTTCTAAGCATGGAGTTCAACCACTGGAGATTTCACTGACAGCCAACTGCAATCATCGTCTTTGGAGGGTGGAAATCATTAAACTAGATTATATTCATATTTCATATCTTTTTATAACTTCATATACTTTAATACACCCACAGCGACAGGTAAAAGTGAGTCAAGATTTCCATAAAGAGACATTTCACCTTGGATCTAATTGAAAATGCAAAATAAGAAGTGAGCTTCAGCAAGGAAGCCACGTTGGAGCAGAAGCCTTGGCATACAAATGAGTTTGTGCCTCAGAAAGGAAAAAACCCCACACAAATGAAACTCCTATTCAACATTATAGAGCCTATTCTTTCTATGCTTGCTGAGGCTCTGTGGTGGGAAGGGTTATTTACCAGTTGTGAGTTTGCACAGACCGTTAATTGTTCTTGAGATCAGTTTTCTTGTCCATGGAACGAAGAGATGGGATTTGATTATTTCTGTATTTGGTTTTCAAGTTCCATGATCAAGTCTTCTGAATGTAAATGTACTACAGAGGGGATGAGGGTCCTGGAAGGAAGAGGGGTCCTCAAAAGATGCCCCTCTCTTCCTCTGTGACAGTGATGGAAATATCGACGTCTGTGCAGAGTGGAATCACTCTCTCCATCACAAAACTTGATAATGTTCCTAAAGCAACATGATAAATTTCTACAATTTCTACATATCCAAATCAAGTTTTCCTGAAGACAGCCCTAGGTGCTTTTAACATGCTTTCTCACTAGGAGTGAGCCACACTAGTTTAGAAAGTTCAGCCAACAGCAAAGCCAGCTCGTGAACCTTCGACCACGAGAGTAGTTGGGGCCTTTTGGCACCTTTTTATGAAGGTATCAGAAGCTCCGAGGGAGGAAAACCAGCAGGGACCCTTAGGGAGGAAAGGGGTGCTGAGAAACAGGTGATGCCATGTGTACCGTCGAGAGCAAACGCTGTCACTGAATGGAAAACAAATGGGTTAAGGAGACAGCACACGGTCAGCAGCAACCAGCTAAGATGCTGCGGAGTCCAGGCAGGAGGTGAAAAGGAAGCGGACACAGGACTAGCAGAGGTAAAAGAGGGGATGAACACTCCAAGACCTTTTGGTAAGAACTATCCGTGTTTGGCTCTGTAAAGACAGAGAATGAAAAGTCTTCGGCTTTCTCTGGTGGGATATTGAGGAGGCGGTGGACATTTATGCAGAGAAAATAACAGCGTGATTTCCTTGAGGGTGAAGGCAGGTCTATTGGAAATGGCATAAGACGATCCATACAGGGAGCGGGATGGGGAGTGGGGGGTCGGTGTGAGGGGTTCGTGGGGGAAACGCTGACTTTGAACAGATTGGGTAAGGAACTGATTAGGACAGGTGAGGCATTGCAGACTGGGTTGCAGGCTCTGTGCCTTTCCCTGTCTGCCCCCTTGGCTCGGTCAGGTGATTGAGCCAAGACGTCCTCATTCCTCGTGGGACCTCGGTGTGGGATAAGCCAGTTCCATGCTTTCGCTGTCTCCATGCGCTGCACAGAATGCCGGAGAAATGTTCAGTCATCGTTCATCACCGTAGTTTTAGAATAAAAACGCATACAAAATAGGACATGGCATGGGGAGGAAACAACGCACCATTTTTATTTATTTATTTATTTAGTAAAGAGCAATTGAAGTTTTATGGGAAGGGTACATTTAATCCTTGTTCTAAGGCAGAAATGATTGAGGAAGAAGTGATGTTACAAGACACATTCACTTCCCAATGAATCTGTCACGCCCTTTTTATTTTTGTCCCCTTGAGGAACAGTCACATCTTTTTCAGACACTGGTGAGCTCATTTTCGTATGGATCATCACGTGCTGATTTTGCCTAGTTCTTTAAAAAGATACTCATTCTTGAAAGTATGCTTCAATTTCATGGTTTTCAAGATTAATATATTATGATGTTTGTGCATAAAATAAGTAGAAATGGTGTGCGCTATGCTCCCTCACTTAAAATCAAATGGAAAATAATTCAACTAACTTATTCCTTCAATTAGCAGGCGCACGAGGTAGCGATGCTCATGTGCAAACGACGGCATCGGCACACTGATGAGTAAATGCTGATCACATTTAAAGACCCAAGGTTTGCAATGAAGGAGTGGAATAAATAAAGGTTTTAAAGCTATTATTAATTTTTTAATATGCCTTACAGTTCAGTTCCCATAAATATGCATGTTTTCACTTCCTCTCCTCAGCCTCCAGACTCTATCCCAGGGCACTACCCTAAGGTTTCAATATCTTGATATCATGTAACTTGTTTGCAAAAATTAAGACTGATAACGTTCCCCAGCCTATTTGTCAAACATGGTCCCTTGTTGTAGAAGATATTTCACTAGGTCCCAAGTACAGACTTGGGTATCACAAGAAATAATTTGTGCCTCAAGGGATGTTAAGAGGAAGAGAGAGAAGATTCATCCAATTGCAGCTTTTATATTGATTACCCGTGCAAGGCAGAAGATGCTTTCTGTTGCTACCTGTCTTGCTGGCCATTGGGAACTAACGCCTCATCGTATCCACATGCAAACCTGAGAAAGAAAAGTTTTATTCACTTTTTTTTCCTCCCAGATCTTTACATATACTGTAGGATTGGTCTCCTACCCTCTACCCTCAGCATCAGCTTTGCTCTTATGAGCACTTTCAGAAGAATTGCATTCAAAAGGCATTTACGTCATGCTTCCTATGCCACAGTCACTTAGCCAGCTAGTGGGCGGTGTCAGTACCTGCCTGTCTGGACTTCTATTTGGGAATCAACAGGGTGAGTGGAGGCCAGTAGTTAATAGATCCTCAAATGACTGCTATGGGAAGAGTGAGCATCATAAAGGACTCAAAAGATGATGGCTTAAAAATGCTGTTTCGAAGGACCAATAGTGTCACTGGAACCTTCTTTTTATCAGTTATTACAGAAAATAAAAGGACAGAGGGCATGCTTATCTCCAAAACTCTCCTAAAAAATAAAACAGTGAAAAATGAGAAATACTATTTTTTTTAGCTTGAATCTGTCAAATATGCTTTTAATTTACTGTTAGAATACTTGTTCTCCTGCCTGAATTTGAAAGACTCAATGAGACCAGTGGCATGCTTAATTTCAGCATCATGTTACAATCCCCTACCTGAGTTTAGGGCCCAGGGAACTTATCCTTCTTGTCTGAAATTCAAGTACTGAGGGTAGGGGGCAGTTGATAGTTCTTTTTCTGATGGTGATGGTGCTTACTACAGCATTGTGATAGGGTCATTTCTAACATCTTCTACCACCACCAAGTGAATGGGTTGATCTGATTGTCTGCTTGACTTGCCACTGTGATTCCCAGCTCTTTGTTGTTGCCAAAAAAAGAGAGAGACAACAAATTTTTCCTCTTACTTCGTAAGTGCTGGCTTGTTATTCCAAAGATTCCTTGAATTTGATGGATACAGATCAGCCTTGAGGACTCCTGAAGGAATTTTAAGGGGCTAGGAGCCCTAGACTCATACTAGGAGATTCATATTTCAAAATAGCAAGCAAGAGATTATTAAGTGGGCCTGTGCGAATATTACATGTAGTTATGTCTGAGAAGCGCAAAGTGCTTTTGGAAGTCTTGGTGTTCTGAGAGCCCTTATACTTTGGTTCTCAAAAGGCGACTCCTCTAACCTGGAAAGCATGGCTTGTAAGACAAACTACCCTAGGGAGAATCAGCTGGAGTATTTTGTGCTCCATCAAAAATTATGTAAATAGTTTTCTTACAAGTCAATAGCACTTTGTCGGGTTCCTTTACTATATGTTTTGGTAATCTATGTCTTTAAAATATGACTTAGGTAGCTTGTACAGCAGCCACTGCCCAAGGGTGGCCAGATACAGTCATGAGGAAACCTGTCCTTTATTAGAAGGGAGTGGATCTTAGTAAGCATGGTAGAAAGTGTACTAGTTTCAGATCTGGATAGCCCCAGCTGAAAACTAACTCTGTCTCTTACTTGTGAATAAGATTACTTTGAACTCTGACCCTAGTCACATTTTGGATGACACCACCACCCAGATGATCCTTTAGTAGGTCAATGTAAGGGCCACTCACCAAAAACTCAGTATTATAAGATATAATACTTGTTGACTTTGGGCATAGTTTATTATGTATTAATATACAGCTTGAAATAAAAGCTAAAGAACTTTTAAATTATCATCTTTCTAATATATATACACATACAAGAAGAACACAATCACTGCTTGGTGTGTACTTAGTATGCACCGAGTAGTCGGTGTAATTACTATTGAACTGTGAAGCAAAGTGATCATATTTTAAGGCCTCACTAGCACAGTA
Source organism: Bramus lutescens (assembly GCA_001685075.1). Taxonomy (NCBI): domain Eukaryota; kingdom Metazoa; phylum Chordata; class Mammalia; order Rodentia; family Cricetidae; genus Bramus; species Bramus lutescens. Next base: position 51,640 of record LOEQ01002536.1, read on the forward strand.
GTGACAAGTGGCAGTGGAGATTTGTTTTGGGCTGCAAGGAAAGCGTAACCCTAGAACCTCCTCCAAGCAGGGCAGTTGATTACATTTGCAGAAATTCCATTGTCCTGAACTACCCTGCCAGTCTCTCTTTGGCCATTAAGCTTATAAACGCTGCCCACTTTTATGACTCCTAGTGTTATTAATGTGAAAGAATACGAAACCTTGCTAGTCCCCTTAAAATCACAAGAGTCTATTGGGAAATCCAACAGTTTTCTATTAAAAACAACTGCTGCAGAAGGAAAAAGTTTAAGGCTACCATGTCAATTACTCGAAGGCTGCTTCTGTTATTTCCCTTGGGGGTTTTCTGGAAGTTGCTAGTGTATGAGTCAATGCACAGCTATGACTGGGAGAAAGGTCACCAGAAAGACAATATTCTCTTTCTTTATGGAAAAAAAATCAGATCAACATAAAGACTTAAACCCTAGGTAACTAGATTGATCTGCATTTTAAAGACACCTTGAACTACTTTCGAAGGGATTTCAAGTCACTGTTGTTTAGATATCACCAAGAGGTTAGTGCGAGTGTCATATCCTTTGAAAACATTTTCTTTTAACCCAAAGATAATTTTGTCATTAAATGGCAATTTGGTCCAATAAGAAGGTGTAAGGCGGTATCAGCATGAATTTCAAAAACCTGCTAAGAGCTATAAATATAGCCTGCAATATTTTGCAATATCTGAAGTGTTTGGCCTAATGTTGAACATGCTCCATTGTTCAAACCAGCTGTGTTCTTTCACTCCCTCATTTCTATGAAACTAGGAGAAAGGCTGTCAAAGCAAACGCGGCGGCAGCAGCAGACTTTCATGCTGAAAAGTTCTGTGTACATAGTACATAGCAATCTCAAGATGGAACTCTGAATGTTTCAAACCAGAACAAAATCCTCATCTAATTATAAATGAACTATATTAAGCACAAAAGGCAATTTCAAATTATGCTGAAGAAAGTTACATTTTACTCTTTGCTTTTCAAAATGCATTTATCGCAATTTTACAAACTAATTGCAAATTCATTTTGCTTAATTTTCTTAGGTTATTTCTTTTATTGCTTTCAAGTACTCTGTATATTTCTGAAACATCAGAATCCATAAGAGATTTAGAGGGATTTTTTCCTGCTATTTTGTATTTAGAATTATAGAATTAAAAAATGGATTTTACCCCATGTCTTATTTCTAGATTAATATGGTGACCACAAAACTGGTTTCATTTATTACAGACATATTCAGAATAACAAGAGAAAAAGTTACCAGTGATGAACACACTCAGAAAATGGGATCTGGAGAAAGACATTAGGCTGTCTTTCAGAGGTTCACTCACACGGAGCTGTGTGTGGCTGTCTTCCTTTTATACTCATAGGATTACAGATGTTTATACAACTTGCATGTGTTGTCAGACAGAAGAGGCTGTCCATCTTCTTCCAACATTAACTGTGGCAAGCTGTACGTGGAAGGCTAATCTGTTTGCTCCGTTCACTGTAATTCTTGCCTGTGCGTTTCCCCTGCTCACATTCTTCGCTGGGGATAAAGTAATTCTAATCTTCCACATTCCAATGTCAAATACAAGTTACTGCATTAAAAGCGAAACTTTGTAGTAGTTTATATTTATTGTCTGATCTCCCTTTGCGTTGTTTGCAGGATTGATAGAGAGTTCCAAGTATTCGTTTGTGTTCTGCAGATTCAAGAAGCACCTTGTGGTAGGTTGAGTTCCTGATTCAGTGTAGGCTATTGATAAGTGTCCTAAGTCAATGGGAAGTGTCAAGCCCTAAAGACCTAAAGAGTAGTCTGGGTCAAGGAAGCAGTAAAGGAAGAAATGAATGACTTCCTAAAATTCAACGAAAATGACCATACTACAAACCCCAATTTATGAGACATCATGAAAGCAGTGTTAAGAGGAAAGCATGACTTTGTAGTTCCCAAGGACAGCTGACTGCTCAGCTCAGAGGTGGCATCACAGGGAATGGCTTGAGGGAGTCTCACAGGATCATTTGGGAAGACAGTTGCCACCAGGGTCCTCAGAAGTGTCAGAGGTCCCAAAAACTAAGTACATTCCAGAAAGCAGCAGTCTTCTCGGTCAGCAGTCTCGAAAGGCAAGGAGCTTAGCTTCTGGGAAGCTGGAAGAGTCATTGATTTTAAAATCACTGACCTGGGACTCAAGGAAATGATTGCGTTTTCTTCTGGGCATGCCTGGAAAACTCTTGGATTTGCACAGCACAGGTCTATGAGGGAATAATGTGGCCAGTTTGCAATTATAGCCTCAGAAAGTTGCTTTGCTGTTGCCCATGATCTAATTCTGCTTCTCTGGCAAGAGGTTGATTGGGACTTTT
>LOEQ01002536.1:54903-66488 GCA_001685075.1 Bramus lutescens
AGAGAGAGAGAGAGAGAGAGAGAGAGAGAGAGAGAGAGAGAGAGAGGAGTTATAGAAAATGTGTGCTTTTGCTGAGACTTTCTGCAACTCATTTTGATTTTCAAAATAGCTTCCAAAGCTAATGATTGCCATTTAGACTTTCCCAGTGGCTCATGATACCAGAAAAATCATGGAAGAGCAGATGATTGTCAACATAGGGTTATTTTGTATGGGTATATATCACCTGAATTAAATCCCAGCAAAGGCTGGAAGAGAAATTCCTCCCTTGGTTTCTGCTGAAATTATTCTACCACAGAGCAGCGTAACATCCCAATTTTGTCTTCCATGAAACAACATTAGAGTGGTTACACTGAACTGGGTGATAGGGCACATCAGTCATACCAAGATAAATAGATTGGCCCTAGCATTAAAAGAGTTTATAGGCAACCAATAAAGTTATGACTTACACAACCATGTGTACATGGCTTGCTGTGCCTTGTGCACTGGGGAAGGTAGATGTAGTGCAGTAAAAATGATTTTCTGAGTCCAAGGACATTCATTGAGTCAGTAGAACATATTTTCTCTAGACTGACTCTGATGGGAAGGAAGCCTTGAGACACATGGAAAACAAAGTTTCAGCCTTAGAAATGAAGAGGCATGTCTAAATTACAGTTACAGGCGTGAAATAGGCTAAGGCAAAGGGTAGTTCAGGAAATAGATACCAACCCAGGTGTTGACTAGGTAATGTTAATTATGGCCTAGCTATAGAATGGCTGTGGTTTTCACATCTTTTACCCATCTATTATCACACTGGATCTTTATAACAACCCTGTAAAAGGAGGGTTAATGTTATCTAGAATGAGATTCAAAAGTGTGTTCCTGTTCTGTGAGTAGCAGAGATCCATGGAAAGTATTTATCCAGACTGTGAGGGCTCTCAGCTGCACACGATGAAGCATCTCAACGGAAAGGAATATTTGTAGGAAAGGAAAACTGGAGAGGTCTGGAGTTGGAAAGACCAGTTCTGAGACTCTGTGCTGGGATGGGAGAGGGTAGGTAGGAAACATCGGAGAGGTGAAATTGCGGGTTGATGGGGAATGGTTGGCTGCTTTCAGGGAGACTTCCACAACCTCGCTTCTGAAATCCTTTGGTTCTACTTTCCCTTAGTTAGAATTAGTTGCTTTTCATCGGAATTCTCAGAAGATTCCACCCACTTTAGCTAGCTCCTCTTTCTGTGGCGTTATTGTTATTTACATATCTGATACAGTCATTAGGTTGCCAGCTTCTAGCAGATCAAGTTGATTCTGTTCATCTCTGTCTTCCCTCAGGGGGAAGCATACAGCTCGGTCACTTGCACAGACCTAATGTTTAATAAACACTTGCAGTATTTAACTGAAGTTTGGCAGTGAAAGACAAAGTGAGAGCTTCACACAGCAGGGTTGCAGCAGAGGGTTGGTTTCTTTATTTTAAGAAACAAGTAAGACACAGTGGAAAGAAGACGTAAGTTGAATCAAACATGGTTTAAATGCTGGCACTACACACGTATTTTCTGCATGACCTTAGCCAATGTACTTATGTGTTTAAGCATAATTTTCTCATGAATAACATGCCAGTAATTAAAAGATATCTTTTGAGTTTTCTCTGAAGACTGAATGAGATGTTATGTGAAAATTATCTAATATCTGGCCCACAGGAGATCTTCAACAATGTTAGTCATGAACTAAGGTGACATGTCCAGGCCTGCCACAGACCCTAACTTGAACATGTTCCTAGACAAAAGAGGCTAAGAGGAAAGAGCAATAATGGAGCATGTTTCCACGTGGAACAGGCAAAGGACATGCTTTTGAAAGGAAAGACAAGCATTATTTCCCTTTAAATGGACAAACCGGATTAAAAGAAACAGGAAATATTACTAAGGGTCTCAGAGAAGTTGAAAGAACAATTGTCTTCACAGCACCAGTTATGCAGGGGAGAGCGGCTCTGAAAAGCAGGTGAGGCCACTGGAGGAGCCCGACATTGGCACAATTAGAGAAATATCTAAAAGTACGAGTCTGACATAGTCCCAGAAAATTCTATACACAGCTCTTATCAGTTCTGGGCAAAGCCTTAGGTTGGTAAGGACAGATTGTCAAGCAGAGGTGGGAAAACGTGTTTGAAGAAGGTAGTGTATGTACAAATGGAACATACATACGAAATAAGACTTATTATAAACGTAGCTTCCAATCAAAGAAAGCTGTGTTGATCAGTCCATCAGGGAAGCATAATGGCCTACTTAATATAGTGTTACATTAAATAAATTTAATTTGTATGCAGAATGATTTTAGAAATCATCCAGAGTAACTGAAACTCAGGCATGAGAACCGAGTGTGCCTTGTCAGCAGTGGTTTTATTAGAATCCCAAGTTTTATAATGCATGAGACCTTTTGAAGTTTGAATCCCAACTTTCCGGATACCCACTTTTCAAACCTGAGCAAGTTTCTTAGCTTGCGTAAAAATTACTCTTGTAATTGATGATATGTGGATAATAATAATGGTTATAATATCCTTATCAGGGTTTAGTGAGGTCACCTTTGAAGCATGCTTAGACTAGTGCCTGAAGCATGGTAGCTACTTTATAGATTTTTTCTCAGGTGTCTCTTTTTTTTTTCTTCAAAGATTTTTAAATTGTAAGTATGTCTGCATGTACATGCGCACATATGGCACACATGTGAGTGCAGCTGCCAGAGGAGCTCAGAAGAGGTCATTTCCCCTGGACCTGGAATTACAGGCAGTTGTGAGCCATCCCACATGGGTGCTGGGGACCCAGCCAGAGTCCTCTGCAAGAGCAGCAGGTGCTCTTCATTGTTGAGCCTTCTCTCCAGCCCAGTTCTTCTGAGTCTGTTCACAGTTCTGTTACTTTCTTGACTGACTGATTTCCTGAAAAGGGGTGGTGTGTAACAAAGATCTCATTTGGTTAGAAACTATGCTAAATAGATGTTTCTTATGAATCTATATCTTTAACTGTTGACACACCACATTTTATTTTCATTGCTTCTATTGAACCTATACAAATATTTATAGTAAGGATAATTTTGATCATAACATTTGCAATGAACAACCTTTGCATATATTTTATAAAGCCAATTCTATTTTTATATCTATGCATATTTTAGACATTATATTTTGAAGGTTAATTCTGTTTTTTTTTCTGAATCAGAATTCTGCTAAATAGACAAAACTCATAGATATATGTTGGGTAAAGAAACCAAGGGATAAAGAGGGTCAGCTGAGCATGAAACTAAGAGTTATGTATGATCTGATGTCAAGACTTGTTTGCTTGAAGTTTAAATTAAAACACTAACCCCTTTTTAGAGTCCAGAAATAATGTTTATTTCCCTTATCACACTTCACCCTGCTTTTAGTTTTGGTGGTGATGACAATGGATTAGCACTCAGACCAAGTATGGTCACTTGGACCTCCAGAAACAAATCAATTGTTTGTGTTTATCTCACTCAGAGATTTTCTGAGGGTTGTTATACACTAGCTTGGAAGACCAAGCATCCTTGGGACATCTCATTTCTGATGCAGCCAGCCAGCTGGGTATTGAGAATATTTCCATGGCTTCCAATCCGTCAATGCTTGAAAACATTTCCTACGGAAAGGATCGCTGGCTCGGGGAAGACATTTGTCTAATTCAGCAACAGCACTTTGCTCTGCATTTCCAGATTAGGCCTCTCCTTGAAAATGATCTATTACAGGAGCAGTTTATAAAATTAAACACTTGTCATTATGCAATGCAAAATTCATGAAGCAACCAAATGTCAGGGATCTACATATTTAAAAGATAGGAGCTTTAGCATTTCTTCCTTGGCATAGATTCTGAGCAGTAAAAGGCCAGAGAAAAACATAGCAAATCACAAAGCTGTTTTGGAATGGACCAAATCGTTCCCTTTTTGGATTGCATGTAGTTCTAAGAGCTAATTTTTCTAGTGGAAAATCATTATCTTTTCAATAATTTTTTTTTTACCAGATCTTTATGGCCAGGTTCAGTGTCACATCCTAAGGTAAAACTGTTGAAGGGTGGCCTTGGTTCTTAGAGCTGATGTCCTAGTGAGGGATGATGTGGGAATCCGGGCATCATGTTAGCAACAAACAAAGAAGAGTCATCCTGTTGACATAAAAAAATTCTCTCTAATCATCTGCATGATTTCTCTGTGTGGGATCTATCTTTTCAAATTGCAACTGCTGCTTTTGAATATGAGGACCAGTTAGCTTTCATTAGTCAATACAGGGCAAGAATGGGGCCCAGACTAACACATCAGATGTAGGCACGATAGAATGCTGCACCAAAAATAAATTAATAAATAAATAAAAACCAAGTTGGTTGTTAAGAACTTTCCTCAGATGGAGTACGTTACAGGGTCTTGATAAAACAAAAGGCCACCCATCGGAGCCCTCTTAGCCATGTTCTTTCTCATTGCTTCCAAATTTGGAGCATGGATATTCTCATACTGAAATTTAACCCATGTTAGATACAGGAGGATTAGGCAAATCCAGATATTATTTACTGGGCTAGATATCCATCATTTTTAATAAGTGTGTGGACAGTAGGTCTTGCTAAAGCAACCAGTTACTCATTTATCTACATCTAAAGATGTCTTCGTTGAGAACACCATCTACTGACCATCATTCTCCATGAGTGTTGTCTCTAGCAGCATAAGACAGATTAATACAAGCCAAGTGCTGTCTCTGCAGAAATCCACTGAGAACTTTTGTATCATACTTAGCGTCTCGCCTCAAAGTGGCAGCTGTATCATGGCATTTAGATCTGTCCACTTCGGCATAGTCATTTAGTGCCAGAAATTGAAAGATAGAAACATGACTGACTTTGTTCTCAATATTTTAGCCTCTTGATTTTCAAAGGACTTTGAGGGCTTAAAATATGCATCATAATGAGAACTAAGGGGACACTCAGAGATATTGATTTTGTGTTAATTGGTCATGGTTTAACAAAGGAAAAAGTGATTATATACATCAAAACTAAGTTTGGTGTAAAATAAACACCATTAAAATATTCATGTAAATGGATGCATCAAATCACAATGTTCAAAAGGTCTTCATGGACTACTCTCTTACATCATCTTCATAGCTTACCTCGGACATGCTGGAGGAATGTTGTTCCCAGATATTACCCAAGCAGGCTGCAATGACATGGACATCCTGTCTCAGCACCAAGACACATAAGTCAGATATCACTTGGTTGTCCTGGTCAGGCAGAACACCATGCACCTGTGCCAGGAGGCAAGGCACTGGAGTAAGGTAGCTGTCAAGCAATGGCCAGTTGAAAATCTTCTAATGAACAACTTTGCCTGGAAAATATGAGGACAAGGTTTGATCTCAGAGACGGACAGCAGGATCAGATGTGATCCATCTTAAATTTGTTAGCAGATATGCAAAGTGTTTATTTTTGTTTAGTTGTGTATGTGTGTATGTGTGTGTGTCTGTGTGTGTGTGTGTGTGTGTGTGTGTGCATTTGGAGGACAGAGTTTGATATAAGGCATTTTCCTCAATAGCTTCTCCACCTTAAGGATCCTCACTGAACCTGGAGCTTACTCATTGGCTAGACTGAACATGGAGCTCACCCATTGGCTAGACTGAATGTGAAACTCACCCATTGACTAGTTTGAATCTAGAGCTCACACACTGGCTAGACCACCTGGCCAGAATTCTTCTGTTTCCACTCTCTATCTCTGGGATTACAGGTGGATGCCATAGTGCCTGGCTTCATATGTGAGTGTAGGGATCTGAACTCAGGTCCTTATGCTTTTCCAGAAAGCACTTTATCAGCTGAGTCTTGTCTTCACTCCCTGCATGTGCATTTTAAGACACTGGTAAGACTTAGTTTTTAGAAAACATGAATAAGAATTTTGGATGCAAGAAAGGCTGTGTACAAAATATTCCTGTACAGGGAATGCCAGAAAGATGGTCTTGACTAGAATGTGGGGATGTTCAGAGAAGAAGGAAAGAATGGATGAAGTCTAGTGGTCTAGTGGAGTCTGGTCTAGGGTCTAGTGTAGAAATTATAACCACATGACCACACACTCACATAGAAATGATACAAATAAGATAGGGAGAATCTAGATGTATTGTGGCTTTTTACAGGTGAGTCACATGAGAGAAAATTATCTGAAAGGCTAGCCGAGTTTATTATGGGTATAAAAGCTGAATTCAAAGCCAAAGCCAAAGGGTCTGTCCTGGAAATAACTTTTTAATCCCAGCATAAGACAATAAGGTCTTAAACAGATTTTTCACTGGCTGTAGCTGTAGACAAAGATTGGGTGGAGGGGTGTTAAATAAACATAAACCCAGTGAGTCCAAATAGCTAAGCATCATTGAAATTTCAGATTTAGAAATTTAGGGCTGTTGCTTTTGATAGCAGTGGACCAACGCAGCAAGGGTACCATTCAGGGGTGAGAATCATGAATACGGTACAACCACCAACCATTCTGTTGAGAAAATGAATATGGTACGGACCTGGGAAGTGGTTGGAAGAATCACAGCAGAAATGGATGATTTCAGGGGATGCTTTGGAAGGAGGGGCAGCACATGAATCACTCACCTCATCGCTGTCGCTGTCACCACGTCACAAAGCCTTAGTTCCAAAGAGAGGTGGGTGAACATGTTTATGCAGATAAACGGATGGTCAAAATTCAAATTAAATAAAATTCCTATGAAAAAAACCCCACAAAAAGTGGAAAACAATGGGGGCATTTGACAAACAGAATAAACAAACAGAAAGAGATTCAGTCAGGGAGCCATGACAGTGAATTCCAGAAGGGAAAGGAGCTTTGCCAGAGAAGAGAGGCTGAACTGCCTTACAGGCTAAATGGTGAGTGACTGGAGAGGGGGCTTGCCAGAATGCTGATGGAGGAAGACAGAGCTGAGGCTGGAAGAAGCCTAGAGATCGCCTAGTGTAACTTTCCTGTCAGAAATCAGGCTCTGAGGCTGTACCCAGCCCTGGCACACAGTTCCTGGGCCCTAATAGAAGGACTAGCTCTAATTTGCATATTTTGGACAGTAGCGTAAGAGCTTGGTGAATTCATTGCATTTGAGGTAAAACACAGAAAAAGTGAAATTTGCTGGTAGGAGGAAGTATGAAAGGGACTAAGTGACGCGCTTGTCTTCTACAAGAAGAGGCAGAGGTATAGGTAGAGAGAGAGACGCAATAGGAAAGGGTCAGTGAATCTAAGAGGTTCTAGAAGGTCTGGAAGGAGAGGGAGTGTGTAGGCTAAGAGATGGGGGGGTGGCGATCCACAGACACACTGGAAGACTATGTTCTTTCCCTGTGTCCACCCACTAAGCAGTGCCTAATATAGCACTTTTAAGAAGACTGTTTGTGTAACAGCAACATGCTAATTTATTAATTGGGGGAGAAGAATGGCTCTTTGGAGACCCAGGAAGAGACCAGGAAAGAGATGCAAAGGCAGGCCTCGGGTCTCACTTGGGATACAAACCCTGTGTGCTGAGGAGAAATGAAATTCAGAAGCTTCACTTCGGACTGCTACAAAGAAAATGGCTGCTGTTTTAGTCAATTTTAAAGATAATGATTTTTTTTTTAAAGCTGTCTGACTCCTTCATACCTTCTACCCAAATTGAAGTAATAGGCCAGACATTCAGATCAAACTGTCCCTCCAGGAGGAAGAGACTTGCCAAGGAAACCTTGGCTAGATGGGAGCTGCAGAAAGAGCCTTAGAACTGAGAGCGTTACGCTTGCCCAGTCTGTTTGGATATAAACCAGGTGCCCTCGGGGTAGAAGGCCGGAGTGCTGCCAGTGAAGAGCAGAGATGTAAGCTGCCATTGTGTGAAAACAAGCTAGGTTGTGTGGTTGTGGGGAATATGGTTCAAGTGTCATAAATGCGTCTGTTTGGTAATGCTTTTGAGTAGCTCTTCCAGAATTTGTGCGCCTCGAATTGCCTTTGTCTCCCAGTTTCCAGAGGCATGAGCAGGGCCATGTCTTAACAAAAGCACTAGGTGGCAGCACAGGACATCTATTCGACGGTCTCTCGCCACAGGCTGCTGGAATTTTGACAGATACAAAACGGTACCTGTGGTTTTGTGTATAAAACTGGTATAACTGTTTGTACATTTAAAAACTGTAACAATAAATTAAACATAAGGGAGAGGGTTTGCTAATAAATACAGTGTTAGACTGCATTTTTGTATACCAGGTGACAAGCTTGGGCATTCAAACCTGATTTGTGCAGGGGATGGGCAGGATGGGAAACAGGTTGAAGGAACTGCAAAACGTGCATGCTGGGTGGTTGCGGCTTCCTTCAGGGTTGTTGCTGATCTGTCCATATGTCTGTGTGCATTACACAGAGGTGAAAATTTAGGGGAGCGAGGGGTACGGTATGTCTGAACGTCTGGGGAGAAAGCACTCTGCGATTCACAGCTCGTGTTCCGCTGGGAAGGTGCAAGTGTGAGCATATGACGTTTGTTTTCCGTGGAGAGACACATGACATACTTGTCACACTCTTACCTGCTATTTAGAAAGTGACCAGTGAAGCCTACACACGTCCTGCTCTAGGGAGGATATGTTTGATGCACGCTGCCATACTTGGCTGGGTGTTTCCTTGATACAAGCTGCTGCTGTCTGAGACATTAAGCTTGCTTCAGCAAGGCTCCTTTGATAATCTACCAAGACACAAAACCCAAACAAACATTGCCAGAGCCATGCATGGCAGACCTTATTTAACCACAGGGGCTCATCTTCACTCTCCTTAGCTGAGCAATTCAAAGTCAAAATCCTCTCATGATGGTCAAAGCAAAATCTTTTTATTCTTTTTTCCATTCAACAGACTTTTGCCTTTTACTATGTGCCGAGCACATAATAGTGAATAATGAAAAAGGTAAACATTGAAAACAAAATGAATACTCAAATACCACACACCACCTCCTCTACTACACAGACAATGATAGTCACAAGTGACCAGACCACTGTCATAGAGCACACAAGGCATTCTCACTGTTTGATTCCTATGAGAACTCTGCATTTTGCATCATATTTCAGCAGACCAAGAACTGAAGTTGACAAATAATTAGTGACATGCTTAAGATTATAGTCAGTATATCAATGGGCTATGAGCTAGTCGTTGGCTTCAAGTGTTTTTTTCTTTGTTTTTATTCATTTTACATACTAACCACACTTCCCTCTCCCTTCTCTCCTTCTACTTCCTCCACCTAACCCTCCCCACTCCCCACATCCATTCCTCAGGATGGCAAGGCTTCCCATGGGAAGTCAACTAAGCCTGGCATATCCAGTTGAAGCAGGACCAAGCCCCTCCCGACTGCATCAAGGCTGTTTTGTTGTTGTTGTTGTTCTCTCTTCTTTTTTTTTTATTTCTTAGCTTTTAGAGACAGGATTTATTCTGTGTAGCTCTGGCTGTCCTGAAACTCTAGGCTGGCCTCGAACTTATGAAGATCCACCTGCCTCTGCCTCCGGAGTGCGGGGACTAAAGGCATGTGCCAACCCCGTCCAGCTTGGCTCCAAGTTTCAAACTCTTTCCATGATATCACATAACTATAAACAAAATGCTGAGCAGCTGGGATGACTCAGAATGAAGGGTGCTTGCTGCCAAGGCCTGATGACCTGAGTTTGATCCCTGGAACCAATATGGTGACAGACCTACACCTGAAAGTTGTCTTCTGATTCCCACTCGTACATAAATAACTGTTCTGAAGAAAATGCTATATATTGTACTCTGTTCTTGGCTCCTATCTGAAAACATCCAAGTATCAAAAATCTAGGTTAAAAACATTTGAATTCAAACACAGTGTGATTATTTAGTAAACAAAGTTTAGAAATCTAGCACTCCACTAACTTTGGAATAAGAAAAGTGCTAAGAAAGAAAAAAAATCTTCTTGGGTTTGTTTTTGCTTAATTGCTTGTTTACAAATAAGACAACTGGTCTTTTTCAACAGCATTCTCTTTTCTAAATGTAGGTTACAATTTTTTTTTCTGGTGAAGGAAAGTATCTCATTTATTGACTTTACATAAATAGCTCTTGGTTCTTTTGTTGGCGCTCTTGCTTTTCTGTGTTTTTCTTCATACAGTAGCCTCTTCACCTTTCAGACTCTGCCTGGAAGGGGAAAGACATCTCACTTATTTGATGAATGGATGGCTTGAATGAAAGCATTCTTCCTGTCTACTGGCTTCCTTTGGTCTACCTTCTGCTCATCCCTGAGTTCTTTATGCTTTCAAACCAGAACTTTCCTCAGATCGTAGTGTGCAACGTTTGCCCTCACGGTGTCTGTAGCCTGATGGTCCATCACCACACAACCCAGCTCATGTGTGTAGATGTTACTCCTTTGTTCCACGTAAGCAAGTTTCCTACTAGGTGTACTGTCACATCTGGGAGGGAGGTGCTTGTTATGTGAAGCCACAACAGTCTGTTAAAGGGTCTCAATAATTTATTTAGATATAGGATAGGGACAAGCACTCACTGATACAGAAAGAATTAGAAGCCACCGCCACTGATCTAGCTGTCTTCGTCCACTCATTCTGCCCAGGGGTGAAGAGCACCAACCCCAGGCCACCTCACCACCTGCTCTGCTCTGACCACCCATGAAAGCGTGAGAGCAAGAGAGCACATGTGACCCTCTCTGTCAGATTTTAAGCTGTGTTGTAGGCAGACAAGACCACGCCCTAGAACTTGCTGCCCCCAAATCATTGGCTAAATGAATCAAAATCCCACCACACTTCCCCCTTTTCTTATTAAATTATAAGGTTCTAATCCTAACATAAAACTATTTACAATAAGAACAGCTATCAAATATTGTACAAAAGAAAGGCAATAACATAACAAACATGAAAATACAAGCAACAAGAACAACATCAAGCAAGAAACACATACTAAATGTCCAGGCCATAGGTAATTGACAAATTACAGAGATTATTCCAATAGCTGTCCAATCCCAGAAAGCCTAAGTTTTGTACCTAATGTGCCCTAGATAAGATACGAGAGGATTGTAACTGTAATTATCTAAGCTATCGAAATCCCACCACAGGTGCTTGCCATTATCTCCTATCATGCTGGATTCTCATAACACAAGTATCTAAGCCTGTGAATTCTTTGTGATTGTGCCTTTGGAGGTGGCACACTCTAGATAGGGCCCATCTACAGGCACCTGGGCATGAGCCATGGTATGGCGATGCAATCTACTGGTCATTCAAAGGCAACAAAGAAGTCGTGTTTATTTATTTTCAGAGGGCTTCCCACCTCTTCTTTAGCTGGTCACAAAGGGCCAGTTGTAGACAGCCACTGTCCAAACTGGATCATATTGCTGTAGGAAAAAAAAATGCCGGGCACAGACTTTGCAGAATCTAGAAGCTAAACACACACCCTGTGGTATGATTCAGATGCAAAGACAGCAGAACAAGAGGTTGATTTCCTCCAACTTAGCATCCAGTGAGAGTAATGTATACATTATACAGTGCTTTTCACAAAAAGTATTCAACAGAGAGACTGATAAAGATCTGCTGTTTTCTGTGTCTGTAAGCTCACACTTGGTTTACATATGGGCAAAACAAAACAAACTCTAGCCTTCCACTGGCTGCCTGTAGCCCTGG
>LOEQ01002536.1:66518-78811 GCA_001685075.1 Bramus lutescens
AAAACATTATCTCTAGGAAAGTCCTCAGAAATGGCCTCTACCTGGAAGGGACATCAGGAGTAAATAGCAAAGAGCAATTCATTGCTTAAATCTGACCCAGTGTTGGGCTAACCCCTGCTAGATCATTATGGAGAATAAACAGGAAAGCAAAATGAGAAGGCTTACGACTTAGCAGTAGGAGTTCTAGTCTGTAAAAATCAAGTTCTAGCCAATAACAATCAGGAAATTCTTACTAAAAGGAAAAACAAATCTGGTCATGTTTTGAGAAATTTTTAAAATTGCCCTTCCTGTATTAGCATTATATAATCAGAAGAACGGTTCAAAATTCCTTTTAGGTCTTTACCTGTGCCTTAAAAATACAGAAATGCTTTCCTGTTTCTCAAGACTGATCCTAAGAGGTGAAAGAGCCAGGCACAGGTTTGAGCTCCCAGCTGGAAGACTGCAGTCCACCGCCTGTCTAGAGCAGGCAGCAAACATGCTGTCTCTCTTCAGCTTCCAAAAGTCCTCCTTCTGTGTGAAGGACCACTTAAGTCTCCAGTCGCAACAGGTGACAAAAATGTCTCTGCAAATAAGCTCAGAAATGTGTGTGTGTGTGTGCCTGTGTGTGTGTGTGTGGTGTGTGTGTGTGTGTGTGTGTGTGTATGTGTGCCTGCCCTCAGGAGAGGGAAGGAAGGAAGTCTCTCATAGACTAAGTGAGATCAAGCCTTACAGTGCCAATTAATTACACTGCAAGAAGACTCTGCCTGCAGCTCACACTTCCTTTAGTGTCTGTTTTTATAAATGAAGGAAAGATGTTAAGAAAAGAAATCAAAGGATCAGAAGTCCAAAGAAAGCAGGATCACGTTGTTATTATTTTCCGAGTTTTTGTAGAGTGATCGAAAGCAGAGGACAAGACGGTTTGAGAGTCCGGGTTCTCAGTTCCTCTCTGTCTTTGTCCTAGCAGAAGGGTTGGTGGGTTGAGGCACAGGGCCAGCCAGCATGAGTGGTCCATGGCTCTAGTTGCTCCTACCTTCCAGGACGGGTCTTTCTATTGACTCACAGAGACTCAGTGAAATATACCATTTCACGGGTGTTCTGCCCCTGAGAGAACATGGCAACACAGAGCAGGAATGCACGTGGGGCTTGCAGCCATGTGCTGGACGCCTATGGTCTCTGTCATTGTTCGCTGTGTGTTGTTTCGTGTTTGTGTTTCGGGTACCTGACAATTTCTTCGCATGCGTCACATCTACAAAATTAGTAGGCCTTTGGATCCTATTATGAAGAATGTATCTAAAACACTAGAACTGTTTGAAATAACAGCCTAACTCCCTTGATTGCCACAGAACCAGCTCTGTGTTTGACGATATCTCTGAAGTTCAGCTGTTTCAGCGAGAAGAATGAAAATGAAAGGGCTGAGTGTGTTTGTGTGTGTGTGTGTGTGTGTGTGTGTGTGTGTGTGGTATGAGGTGGCAGCGGCAACAGTAAAGCAGTGTGCAAGCAGTGTCTGAGCATGGGTACATGTGTGTGGGTGGGGACTCTCATTTCATAGCTTAGGAGACTCAATGAGAGCAATGTTATTGCATAGCTATAAAAGAGTTATCAACTTAACACGACTGGCATTCCCAAGTGTCTGCAGTAGGCCAAAGGAAAGCTGGAAATGCATGTCTTTGGTAAATGTGCTCTTCTGTCTGGTTCTATACAGCAACTCACATGTGTCTAGAACATTACGTGCTACATATAAGACAGCATGTGATCCCAGAAAGGGCTCAGACTTTATAGACTATGTCAATTTTATGAGTTTTTATTGCCGTTAGAATTGGAGGATTTTCAAGGAAAATTTTATTCTATGTCAATGCCATTTCTTAAAACACATAGTCCTTTTTATTGTATAGGGTCCATGTCATAACTTTTCTTTAATATTTTCTAAAGTGAAAAGTTTATTGGTGTATGGATGGATTGATGATTTTATCTAAAGAGTGAATCCCATCTACAAGAGTAATGTGGATTACTATATTTAATTCTCTTCTTGGTCGACTTTACAGGGCCGTACTCTCACAGTAGACTACACACAGGATATATAACAGAAAAATCTGTCCTTGTGGTCCACTCTTGGAGACTCGGAGAAGCCAATTCCTGGAATGACTTTTGAATTACCTGGTTTTCAATTTCCCTCTATATTACAAAATACAGAATACAGAAGGGTTCCAGAAGAGAACCTCATGACATATGTACATAAAAGACAGTATTATTCTAGGTAAGAGTTAGGAATACAATATAAATTATGAGTTCTGTAGCTGCCCAGCTGCATCGAATAATACACACCTGTACCTACTTAAGTTCTAATCCCTCTCTTCTTTCTTTCCTTCCTTCTTTTCTCCCCCCCATCCACACTGTCTCCTTTTCCTTCTACAATTGGAGAGCTGGGAGAGGCCTCAGGAAGGGGCTTAGAAGAGCTATGTGTGGTAGAAGTGAGCAGCCTCTGGCCATGATGAGAACCAAGAAGGAATTTCTGACATTTTCATTCTGAGTGACACTAACATCCCACTACCTGAACAATGGATCTCCATGTGAGATTCCTGTGAGAGATGAATCCATATGCCATAGAAACGGATGCAATGTTGCTTCTGTTTACCAACAAATAGTGTAAGCACCATGGGCTTATTTTGTATTTGCTATGGCATGGGAAAAATGTGGGCTTTCCAAAACATTGTTGCTATTCACATACAAGAAAGATCAATTAACACTAATTTCCAGGGTCTAAAACAGTTTAACACCAATAGCTGAGCTTTCTCCTCTGGCTTTTACATCTCAATAAAATTGCTTCTTGAGTCTATTATGATGGGTCTTGAAAGCCCAGGAAAACCACAGAATCTGGATGGGCTATGCATAGTAAGCATTTACTTTTGGAGGTAAACAGCAGGCAAATTCCTCTATGCCTGGGATACATTCAACAGAACTACAAAAGGATGTCCCCTACATGGTTTGTCAAATGCTTTACTAGGTGCAGATATATAGATATAGATATATATATACCTCCCCACCAAATACAGCATGATGTCAACTGCTAATAGGTAAGATCAAGCAAAAGGCCAACACCAGACATCTCTTAAACCCTCCACATAAGGGCTATTTTATTATTCTAGATAAAGCGGCACATATAACATGCAAATGAACTGAACATACAACATGCAAGTGAAATGAACATACAACATGCAGATGAACTAAACCTTGTGCCACAGACCTTTTCCCACAATTTAGAAATGGGCTGATTAACAACAGATCTTGGTCACTTCCTTGTTTGGTTCCAAATTGATTACCATGGGCAAAGGGAACACAAAGGCTTGGAAGATCAATGGGATTAGTTTGATACTGCACAGAGATGATGCTTCAAAGACAGACCAGCATAGAACTCTCACAGAGCCCATCATTTATCTAGGCACCTTATAAATTTATATTGTAAATCCCAAGAACTGGAAGACTAAGCAGGTGGCACAGTGCATACTTCAGCATAGGTCAGGCAGTATGACAAAAACTCCTAAGTTGGTGGAGTAGATGAGGTTTTTCTCTACAAATTTCTTATGTCTTAAAGGATTTCAAACTATGTCATCCATTCTTTTGAATTTAAATGATAAAGAGGAGACTATGCAGAAGACACAACTGATGTGGGAAGTCCTTCTGAATATGTGTTGCTTTCATTAGTTAATGAATAAAGAAGCTGCTTGGGCCTATGACAGAGCAGAAGAAGGCTAGGTGGGAAAACTAAACTGAATGCTGGGAGAAAGTAGGAGGAGTCAGAGAGACACCATGTAGTCGCTGAAGGAAACAAACACCCTGGAACTTTACTGGTAAACCATGAGCCTCGTGGTAAAATATAAAATAATAGGAATGAATTAATCTAAGATGTAAGAGTTAGTTATTAAGAAGCCTGAGCTAATAGAGCTGGCAGTATTTTAATTAATATAGTTTCTGTATGATTATTTTGGGTCTGGGAAATGAACAAGCAGCCTCTGCCTACATGGAACCACTAAAAACTCTCAACATCAAGGTGACATGTACAGCTTCCTTTAGGCTTAACCATTTTAAAGGCCCTGGAAACCTAACCATAGGGGCCCGGGGAATTCAACTGTGTACCAGAGAAGACAGGAGCACAGAAGCTGCTGTCTATCATGGGGCACTCAGCTTTGGCATTACATTGGCAATCATATTTGTATTATAGGCCAGGATACCTTTTCTTTCAATTGTGGTACCTATCACAGACATTCCGCCAATCCTACATCACACAATAATCTGTAGAAGAAGTGCACACGCAGGAGAGTGACTGTAAAAGAGAATTTTTGTGCCACCCTCCCTCCACATACATCCCAGCACTGATTATTGTCACCATGGATCAATATTTCCCAAGGACAGTAGGGGATCTACCACAATCAGATCTTGTCAAGTGAGCCTACCCGGCAGGCCCTTACCCCTGAGTCTGGGTAGTGGCGTAAGCGAGTTGTAAATTTTCAAGGCATGCCATTCTCATTGCAGCAGCACCTCATGTTTCCCTGATAGCTCCTCGGTGAGAGCGTCTCCTCCCACCGGCATGGCATTTAGATTGTTTTAGTGGCTCCTGTGATGGGTGTGAGGAGCACTGAAAACTCTTTTGAATTGTAATCAGTCTGTCTGCAGACATAATGCTAGCAAAGATGCTTAAACAGCACTCTGTAAAGATGTTAAGAAAATATTTGTGGTGCTTCACACACACCTATAGACAAAAAACAGTTCTTGTTGCTGTAGAAGCAGCAACACCACACAGCCTTAATTAAAGCATCATCTGACCTGCTTTTTTTTTATGCTACAGTTGCAGAATGCTGCTGAAGAAAAGGATTAATTACAGATGAGCTGTGTGTCATGGTAATTAACTATTGCTGCGTCTCTCATTCCCCACATTCTGGTATTTTTTTCCGCTTTAGTAGATTCAAGGAATGAGAATTTTTATCACATCCCCTGCCTAAAGTCCCTGATGGGTTTGTCACACATAAATTTGCACGGCATACACAAAATATTAGCCCTCAGCATTTTTCTTTATACCTACGCACTTCCAAACATGGAGCTAGGTCAAGCATGCACCGTGGCAGAAAGGTCCAGGTTTGGAGTTAGCAGAGTGACTATGAGCTCTATGGAAAGAACCCACTAAGCATGGGGTCCTGAAGCGAGGAGCGAGGTGGGCATGACCTACTTCTGGAACTATTGAATGTGTGTTAACAGGAGCCAGATAAATTGAATCTAAATGGTCTTGATGAGACACATTCATCTGAATGACCCAAGACCTGAGCTTTACCCCTGAAGGCTAGACCAGCTCATTTCTTGCCAGGTTCACATCTTCACACTCCGGTGGATAGTTTTTCACAGGAGGAAGAGTTTCCAAAATCAACCAAGGAGAGTTCCTGGGGCCA
Source organism: Bramus lutescens (assembly GCA_001685075.1). Taxonomy (NCBI): domain Eukaryota; kingdom Metazoa; phylum Chordata; class Mammalia; order Rodentia; family Cricetidae; genus Bramus; species Bramus lutescens. Next base: position 71,933 of record LOEQ01002536.1, read on the forward strand.
CATTCCTAGGATATGTGCAATTTCCTCTGCTTGGCAGGATTCTACCAGTGTTGTTCTTTGTTTTCCTAATGAAGTAAAAGTGCTTGCTCCTGGCACACCTGCCTCTCCTCTTCCAAGTTGGTTTGTTCTTGACTCAGCAAACAGCCAAGAGCAGATAACCTGGATGATGACTGTAGCTTTCTTTGACTTTAAGGCTCTTCCTGAGTATTTTACATTTGGGGTCTGCAGGTGGCTAAGGCCATGGGGTTCAGCTTCCCTGTAATCCCTCCACATTTAAGATTTCTGAGAGTGAGCCTCTCACCACAACCGCACAGGCCTTTCTATGGCTGTGCAGGCACATGATTCTGTCTTCAATTTCTATCTGGCCAAAATACTTGCGTGCCTTCATTTTCTTCCTTTCTAACATAATATTTTTATTGACTCTGGGAGTTTCACATCATACACCCCTAATAACAATTGATTCCCAATCTTTGTTTGTCTACCCCCTGCCCTTGTGACCTCCTCCCAAAAGAAAAGAGAAAAAGTCTAATTCGTGTTATCTATACACTCACTGGAGTGCGGTCAAACGCTCAGTGGCCTGACCCTTAAATAGAACTGAATCCCCCCTACACTTCGGCATCCTATCCCACTTTTTAAAGCGTTCTCTTCAATGGCTTTCTGTTTAGGCTGTTACTCTTGGAGCGGGAGGACTGGAGGTAGGGGTTGTCACAGACGTCTTCTGTGTCCCTCTTTCTCAGCTGTACATCTTCAGCCATCAATCTCATGGTCAAAGTAGCTTATTTGCTCTTTACGGTGGATCATGGTCTTCCATGTGGTTTCCGGCGTCAGCACAGACCATGAATAGGGTTCTCGGTTGCAGTAGGACCATGGACCCAGATAAAGCAACTTGTCTTTGTTGCAACTGAGATCATGGACATCAAAATGGATTCAGGTAGTAGCATAGACCACGGAGTCACGGACATCAATACAGACCCGAGGCACAGTAAAATCACAGACCTAGACACTGCCCTCAACTGCATCACGGGTCAGACATCACTCACATGGATGTGGCCCCTGGGAGCAGCATTGTCTAGGCCTATCATTATGGTTTCAGGCTGCAATACAGACCACGGACATACGTATGACCTTCAGTGGTAGCATAGGCTCCTGGACCCGGCCACATTAAGAGCATAGATTCAGACATGGCCCTCTGCAGAAGCATGGGCCTGTACAGCACCATGGCTTTCGGTGACAGGCTTCATTTTCTTAGTGAAATCTAGATTAATAAATATGCATTCTCAAGAAAGACATCTAATTCAGCTTTTAACATATTCCTGACCAACTGTAAGGGAATTTAAGCCATAGCACACATTTCAATTTGTTTGAGATAACCTATTTTGTACATAATTTTAAAACATTTGTGTATTACCATTTGTCCATATGTATCCATGTGAACCACATGTATGCCTGGTGTCCACAGAGTCCAGAAAAGGGCACCTGACACCCTGTACCTGGAGTTACAGACAGTTGTGAACTTGCTATGTGAGAGCTGGGAACTGAATGCCAGGTCTCTGCGAGAACAGCAAACACTGTTGTACTTTCTCTCTAGCCTATAATATAATTAAAAAATGTTCTAGGTGATGGAGAGATGGTTTGGTTGCTAAAGAGATTATTGCATAAGCATGAAAACCAGACCTCTGATCCCCAGAATCCACACAAAAAGCCAGGCTTGGTCGCAAGCATCTATAACCATAGGGCAGCGGGCAGAGGAGGTTCCCTAGAGCTCACTGGCCGCTAGCCTAGCCAAAATGGTAAGCTTCAGGATCAGCGAAAAGGCTGTCTTAGGTTGGAAAGATGGCTCAGTGGTCAAGAACACATGCTGCACTTTCAGAAGGTCTGAATCCTATTCCCAGTACCAATGGAGGGTAGCCTACAACTGTCTAACTCCAAAGGATCCGGTACCCTCTTTCTTCTGAGGGCACCTGCAATTACATGTGCTACCCACACACATACATGACTTAAAAGTTTCTATACCCAGATAAGCCTCTTTGCGGATGCAATAATCCAAATCTGACCAAATCAAACCGAATTAGAAGAAGACCAGGTTTAATGGGTACAAATGCTGGCAGATGACTTTCCAGTCCCCCCACCAGAGAAAAAAAAACACATGGTTTTCTGGTCTTTCTTTCCCATTTCCTCTCTATGGGGCTGGAAAGCCATCCAGGAACATTTGTATCTGTTAAATCTGGGCTTTTTCTAATTTGGTTTCATTTGGTCTGATTTGGATTATTGCATCAGCAGAGAGGCTTATTGGGGTGCAGAAACTTTTCATATAGTTCATCTCAAGAGCTAGAGTTCTGACTAATTTTTTCATAAAGCCTGCTGGACAGCCTGAATTTGACACATATATACAGGTGTGCTTCTAGAGTTCAATTTAGATTTGTTAGATGTGTGATTGTGATACATATAAACATGGAAGAACATGAGATTCTCCAATGGGGAATACATAAACCTCAATATATGAAATGTTCATCTCAGTTCCAGGGATGGACCTGATGGGGGCAGTGAGGGCATAAAGAAAAGACAAACACATGGCTGACAGAAGAGCTGGGATGGAGTGGACTGGGCTCTCAGATGGAGAGGTCACAGCATCCGGGAAGTTGGGTCTGTTTATTAGACGTGGCTGGACAGGGTTGAGGTTATCATGCACAGATGGACAAAGAGGTGGGCTTATGCTATGCAGCTGGATCAAGGGCTGCGGTGGATATTTCTGCACACACTATAAAGGTTCTCACTTGGACCTGCTGGGAGGCCTTTACTGTTACCTTGAGCCTATCCTGGGGAAGGCTTCGTTATTTCCCATGGGTCAGAGGCTTTGACTCTAGATATGTCTGATTCATGTCAACAACACACCCGTTCATGCTTTCAAACACTCAGAGTTTCACAGCTTCCTTCGTCCCCACAAACATACATTTGCTTAAGTAAAAATATAAGGTGCTAAATAATTTGAGAAAATTTAAGAATAAAGGTATGACTCAGAAAATGTCTTTTAAATCCCAGTAGAACAATGTCTTGGTCAGGATTATTACTATTGCTGTGACAAAACACTATGACCAAAAGCAGCAAGGGTTTACTTGATTTACATATCTTGGGTCCCAGTCCACTGAGGGAAGACAAGGCAGGAATTCAAATTGCATGGGAATCTGGAGGCAGGAGCTGAGATAGATGCCACAGAGAGGTGCTGCTTACTAGCTTGCTCCTTGTGGCTTTCTCAGTCTGTTTTCTTATAAAACCCAGGGCCACCCACAATGGGCTGGGCTCACCCCTATGACCACTAATTAAGAAAATGCCATAATCTTGTTTATAGCCTGCTCATATAAAAGCATTTTGTCAATAGAGGTTCAGTCGTCTCAAAAGACTTTAGCTTGTGCTAAAATGAGCTTGGTATAAAATGAGCCAGTATTTTTGCCTACTGCTTCTACCTTAGTTTATTTGTTTTAAAATGATACTATTTATTTGAGGTTAAAGCACACGTGCATCTGTGCCATGATGATTGTGTGGTGGTCCATGGATAACTTGAGGGAGTCAGTTTTTTTGCACGTGGTTCCATGGATCAAGCTTAGGTTGCTAGGTTTGGAGACAAGTGACATTACCCATTCAGCCATCTTGCTCAAATTCTACATTTTTGAGTAGCATTTTTCTTACAGTTTTATTAGTTTTTTCTATGTATAACAATAGCAATTTCCATCTTGGTAATAAAGTAATCTATTTGTTTAGCTAAATAGAATTTTATTATTCATGTTTTATAGATATTGGTATTACTGGTAAGAAAACTTCTTCAGCATAGGTAGTTATTTGTCTCACCTACGTCAGTTGGGTGAGAGATGCTGCAGAGTTCCAGATACCCACCTAGGTCAGTGTTCTTTCCAATACAATGAGCTCTTCTCTCCTCATGCCAAACCTTGATGCTTTCAACTTCAGCTGTCTTTCATGGTCAAAATGAAAAGTATTTGGGCTTGGCTCTGGAGAATGAGGTTATCCTCAAAGTTCATAGTTTTCTGAGGCTAATGTTAGAAGATGAGGAGATATATTGTAAGTAACACAGATGAAGATTAAGTGTATAAGTCTAGGAAAAATGAAAATTGTGACATGACCGTTATAAACCGCCCTTCAGCTCTCTGGCTGAAGAAGTCACAGGTGACCACTGTAGTTGCTACACAATATAGACTTATCATTGAATTTACCCCCAAAGCATCTTTTAGATCATCTTTATCCATGCAAAGAGTTGTTTTAGTTAAGGTTTCTATTACTATGATAAAGCATCATGACTGAAACCAACTTGGGGAGGAAAAGATTTATTTGCTCTTACAGTTTGTAGCCCATCATCCAGGGAAGTTAGGGCAGGAACCGAAGGCAGGCACCTAGAGGCAGGAACTGAGGCAGAGGCCATAAAAGAGTTCTGCTTACTGGCTTGCTACCTATGGCATGCTCAATCTGCTTTCTTTTATACCCCAGGTCCATGTACCAAGTAGTGGCACAGACAACAAAGGACTGGACTCTCCAACATCAATTGCTAATTAAGAAAATATCCCAGAAACTTGCCTATAGATAAATTTTGTTGAAGTATCTTCTCATTTGTGATTCCCTTTTCTCAGGTAACACTAACTGTGTTAGTTTGACAAAAACTAACTAGAACAAGAGTTCTTAAGTGTTTCTTAGATAGGTGCATTTCTGGAAGATACATGACTACACTCACTGGCAACTTACTTGCTCATTCTAGAGTGAAGATGTAGGTGGCAAGGTAGTGACTGAATTCTATAAACATTTTTAAGGCAGGACTGAGGGATGTACTGACAGAACATAAGATATGAGAAGAAAGGTAGAAGTTGAATGTGCTTGGCTTGCCATAGTTTTTGGGAAAAAGGTGGGAAATAGTAAAGAAATGATGAGATAAAAGGGTGGATTGTTGAATCTACTTTTGAACAACCTCTTGTTTCAAATATTTTATATTGATATGTGATGTGGGATTCCCCTCTGTATGTTGTGATTACCATTTATTAACAAAGAACTTCTTTGAACCTATAGCAGAGCAGGGCAGAACAGAAGTAGGCGGGGCAAACTAAACTGAATGCTGGGAGAAAGACGGTGGAGTGAGGGAGAAGCCATGTAGCTCCTCCAGAGACAGATACCATAACTTTACCTGGTAAGCCACAGACTTAGATTAATGGAGATGGATTAATTTAAGATATGAGTTAGCCAGAAATATGCTTAAGCTATTGGCCAAACAGTATTGCAAATAATATGGTTTCTGTGTGATTATTTCAGGGATGAGCAGCTGGGAACAAACAAGTGGGCTCCTACAACAAGTATGGACTTTTGTGTATTATTACAAATATAAGGCTATTTTTGTTATATTGCATATATGTTTCTACTATCATTTAAGGTATTATACCTATATAGGTCATTTAACAATATAATGTAAATTTATAGTCCTTTAAAGTTATTATTATAAACTATTTAGGCTAATTAAGAAATACAGGTTAGTAGTTTGTCATCTAACAATCAGATTTGTGGCCATGTTAGATATGTTTTCAAGGTCATACAGAGCTATCTTTGAGATAGATAGATGGTCTTAAACAACTCAAATATCTATAGAATATGGCTTTCAAATGATTTAATAACCTAGACTTTTTATGACAGTGAGACACATATGTTTCTGGCAGTACCAATCTACTCCAAAAAAGGATAATGAGCATCAAAGAACCTTCATATAGAGTCTGCTTTCATTGTGCCAAAATTAGCCACTGGGCAAGAAATTCCCCCTGACTTAGCTGCTGAGAGTATGCTGTTCAAATTGAATAAACAAGACACATGAAAAAAATGACTGCTGAACTTTGCCAAGACAAGGAGGAGAGTCCTTCAAAATTTATGTTTCACAGAAAAGTCCGTTAGATATTTTAGGCCTATAAGCCAAAGATGGATGTTCTAGCACTGTAGAGGAACCTTGAGTGACTGTCTAGGCAACTAGCTATTTCTGTCATTTCTGTAGTTTTGGAAGTTGTTAACTCTGTACTTCCTGCTTACTGAAGTATCTTCTTGAGTCTCTGATGGGGATTGAAGATTAGATAGTTACAGTTATAGTACTCCTTAGTTATGATGGAAAGTAAATTGGATACAAAACTTTGGACTCACCATGATAAGATATATAAGAGTATTTTCTCTGAATTTGCCAAATACTAATGGACTAGACATTGTGAATGTATTTCTTACTTGATAATTGTTCTTATTGTATATAGTTTTACATTGTTATAATTAAAAATCTTTCCTTTTCATCCAAAAAAGGGTGAATGTTGTGGGATATTTGTATACTGTGTGAAGATGTGTCCTCTGATTGGTGTGATAAAAAGCTGAATGGTCAATAGCTAGGCACAAGAGATAGGTCAGACTTCTGGGAGAAAGAGAAGAATTTAGGATGATTCTAGGAGTGAGAGGGATCTGTATGCTGTGAATATGTTTTTATTACCATTGCTTAATAAAGAAGCTGCTTTGGGCCTATGGCAGTACAGAATAGAACAAGGTGGGAATCCCAAGCAGAGACAGATGAGAAAAGAAGGCAAGTCAGGGAGATGGCATGTAACTGCTGAAGGAGACAGACGCCAGAGAACCTTACTGGTAAACCACAATCCTTATGCCAATATATAGATCAACAGAAATAGGTTAATTTAAGATATAAGAGCTAGCCAGTAAGCAGCCTGAGCTAATTAATAATTAATACAGTTTCTGTATGATTATTTAGGCTCTTGGAGGCTGGGAATGGAACAATGGTGCCGGAGAATTATCTGTATTCTGTCAATCATGTATTTTAATAAAACACTGATTGGCCAGGCAGGAAGTATAGGT
>LOEQ01002536.1:84849-98143 GCA_001685075.1 Bramus lutescens
CTGCTGTAAAAAGGCAGGGCTGCGAGATGCTGTCAGAACGCGGGGCTTGTCCTTCCCGACACATACCACCCCGTCTCCCCGAGGCTCCCTTCTCTTTCTCCTTTGTCTGAGGTGAGAGCCAGTCACCTACTTCATTGCCGTTGTCATTGTTAATACACTCTGAACCAGAGGAGACTCCCCTAGACTCCGATTCTCCGTTTTATTGTAAAATAATGACTCCTGTAAGCTTCGACCATTCAGCAACTGGTTTTGCTATTCCTTATTGGAACATACAAACAGATGAAGATGGCACTGGGAGAGATTTTTCTCTACACGTGTTTGAGCTGCTACCCACTGAGTCAGTGTACTTTATCACCTGCGCATCAAACATGGACATATGTGCTCTCTCATGTTGTCTTCTATCCATCCATTCTTGACCTCATTCTTGCCACTCTGGTCTCATGCCACAAATGTGGCAGTCACTCAGCTCTCCCCTTGCCTCAACTTGTTTTTCATTCCCAAGACTTCTGGAGTGATCCTGATAAAAGAAAACATAAGCCATCACTCTTTTCAGCTTATAAAGGCAACACGAACCCAAAGTATATTATATAAAAATTAAGGTCTTTAACAGAATACACAAAGTTCTTTGTGACCAAGCCCTTGTTTAATTTTCAGTTATTATTTTCGGAGTGTTCCATTGCATCCTTAGCACACCATATACTGTGTATTGTAACCTACACAGGCGCCTGAGTACGCCCCATTTTCTTACTGTTCTGCTTTGTCAGCTTGGAGACAGTTTGTTTCTCCCCTTGTACCTTGTTGCTGCAGACTGCCTTGCGGGCATTAGGGGAATTAAGTGGGAAGCGGAGTAGCAACCAATTGTGCAAATTTTCTTCCTCTGAAATTGGAATAACAGTTTGGAATTCATATGAAAAGTAAAATAAATTTAAAGTGGAATATTTAGGGTCTTATAATAGTGAGCACAGGATTTGAAATTATTCATCTCTCCCCAAATAGCAAATGCACATAATGACTGTTGGCTCTACTTTCAGTGACACATAGCACTATCAGAGGGTTACTTTGTTAGAAATTACAGATTTGTGATTTCAAATGCCTCTTAACTATTTTATATTTCTTTTAAATGTAAATAAAACCTTTGTACACAAAATATAGCTATTTGCTTTTTCTATCTTTAAATACAGGCTACATAAGAAATGCAACATAATATCTAATGTTTCTTGCCAAACTAGAGATGATTCCATAGTTATTTTTAATGATATTCATTGTGCATGTTGCTTTTGGATTAATTCCTGTTACTCAGCTTTATAAAATGCTCTTACTACATGATATAATTCCCAACCAAAATTCTAGGAAGGGAAATGCTTTGATTTTTGTTGTCATTTTCAATATAAAGGCATTGTGTAAAGATCTTTAACCAAGTCTATGACTGATGTCTTCTACCAGTCACTCAACACAGTAAAGTAAATCCAATTACCTTAACTGCTGCCACCAAAATTCCCCTGAGGGAAAGGTCAGTCTTTGTTCAGTCAACTGCCTTGACAGATTGCTTAGGATGGAAGTGGAGAGAGGGAGATGAAAGACAGGAGGGAAAAAGATGTGGGCTAATATTGCAAGCTCCTTGAGCCCAGGCAGACAACAGTAATGGGCTTTTTAAAGAACAAAATTAATGTTACGTTGTTTGGAAAACAAATTATTGCCACCTCTCCCAAAATTTTAGCAAAGTCTGCTATATAATCTACTCAGAAGCTAGTTATAAAAATATAGTACATACAAGGAAATGGTTGAGTCCCTGTGTGTTCCATTATGGTGTAACAGGGTGATTGCTATATGTTAAAACTTCCCTTAAGGTGTCATCATTCAGACACATGCAGGTAAAAAAACACAGGTTTGGAATAGTAAAAAGCTGGATTTATCTGGACTTGTGATTAGTTGAACAACTTAGATGAAATAGTAGAGGCAAGATAAAAAAATAGATAATCAAGGGACTTAACAAAAGGATTAAAAGTAGAATTCAAATGACATAGGGAGAAAACAGCTTTCTAACAATGGGCGAAGAAGAAAATATGGCAGAAATAAGGAAGTACAGATCTAAGTTGGGTGAAAGTTATAGATGGGCTGGAACACTAAAGAAGCTCTCTAACATTGAAGTTTGGCAACAGGAAAGAATGGAATCAAGGTCACAAAGGGATTGAAATTGTTAAGTGGAGCCTAAGATGTGGCCATTAGTATTAGTGGCTGAGAAAGGTGAATGCTAAGGTACCACAGAGGAGAAGTTTACCCCTATAGACATGGAAACAAGAGTTAAGGCCACAGATGTGTTGGGTAAAGAGATAGTATACTAGATGTTAGATTTCTCAAGCAATGTGATGAGTGATCTAGAGGGTCATAACTGCAGCAATAATAAAGACATAGTAGACAGTCAAATTATATGATACTTAAAGGCAAAGAAATAAGGCAGTGGACATTAAATAAGTCATAATGAATCCTTAAAGATATTTAGAAGACATCCATATATCAAAAATCACCTGCTATACAAAGAAAATAGTCTAAGACAGAAACATACAGAACATGGACATTAGAAGTAATATTGCTAAAAAAATCCACAGACATCTGAATCGTGGGAAGGGCATTGATAAAGAATAAATTAATGGTCTGGAATATGAAGATAAGATCATAACCCAGGATCCAGGCAAACTTCATAAAAAACATGGTGACCAAGAAAGCATCTGAGAAGCATGGCGGAAAGAAATGAAGTTCCCAAGAAGTTTTAGAAGGAGGAAATTGATGCTTGTGGGGGGTCTCTTTGACCCCCATGGCCAGCAGAGTACAATCTGCAGTAGGCGAGAAGGTAGTAGTTCAGTTCAGTATGAATAAGCAGGTGCTGGTTCAAACTTCGAGAGTCTGAATCAAGTGGTTTATTTTAGGCATATTTAAGCACAACAGAATTTGGTGAAGACTTTCCTGGTGATAATGAACTCAACTGTTTGTGTGTAATGTAAGTTAAATAAACATTGGTCATGACTACATCAAAAGTCTTTGCTAAGGACATGTGACACTTTCCATAAAGATGGATTCTATAGGTTGACTCAGAAAAGCAAGGCTGCAAATTAAAGGTCCTGAGGGTGGAAGGGAAGGAAAAATAAGCTTATGATAAGGGTCCAGGGGGAGGATCCACTGTGGTCTTGGAAATACAGAGAATGCAAAAGTTTCTAGGCTATTAGCCGCATCCTCTCACGGTCTTCTGGATGGATGTGTTATGCTCAGTCAGTAAAGGAAGAATTTTTACTTGGACTGAGAAAGATTTGCTACTTTACATGGTAAAGCTAAACAAATGTTGAATACAGTGAATGAGAAGGGAAGCCCATGAAGACGCAGTATAGTGAGTTCAGAACACCATGAATAAACCTTGCATTTAACGGACCATCTGTGCCATGTTTATGTGAAACCAACACACTTAGCTGACCGTCTGCACCATTTTATGTGTAGAGTTCATTAGTGTTATGCATAATCTCGTTGTACAGTACATCTCTGGAATTTTACCATTTTGCAAAACTGAAACTCATTAGGTATAAATCCCCCGTCTGACATGCCTCACTCTTTCTTCTTTCTGTTTCTGAGTGTTGACTGCATTAGGGCTGTCATGTGAGTAGAATCATACAGTCTTGTTCTTGACTTATCTCACTTAGCGATGTGCCCTAAGGTCTACCTATAGACACAGACAGAATTCTCTTCTTTTTTAATCTTTAAAATACTTCACTACTGAAAAAAGTCTTAACAAATATGCGAAGTGTGAGAGAAAAGCTAAATCACTTTCGGACATACGACTTTGTCCAAGAAGTCCATAGGAATTTAAGGATACTTTAACAATTATAAAGAAAAAAATCATTTGAAATAACAGCAAAACTAACATCTGAAGTCACAGCTGAAAGCTTAATGTATTAGTTTTAGAATCTGACTGATCACAAGAAGATGATGCTAGGTGAGATTTGAGTGACAATCAGCAAGTGTGGTCTGATGCATCTCAATCTCTATTTCTCCCTTTACTTCCCTCTTTGTAACTCACACTTAGAAAATATCTATCCTTCGAGGATCTTATACACACTATAGAGGTTTCCCAGCCAAGAAACTTGATACATCCCTAAAGCCAGAAACATTCAAACAGCAAATTCTGATAATTGTGTAATAGAATTAGACAGATGAAAACTTTCAATAATTGAAATTAATTCTTCTGAAGAGGGAGTGAAATTCAGGCAGTGTGTAAGTGGAGCATAAGGCAGGACTTCCTTTTTAAAAAATATATGCCTTTCCATGGAGGGTTCTCAATATTATAATGTGATTAAAGATAAAAGTGTATGAAAACAAATCAATTAGCAACATATAGCGTCTGTGAATGACCAGAAGCTGGAGGGTTCAGTCATATATTTTGATGATAATCTTATGAGTATTGTAGACATAGTACTGATACAATAAAGAAGTGAGGTAGAGTTAAAATATGATTAACATATTTTTTAATAAACCAATTACTGCTGTTTATGGGATTCTGAGTCTATCCTCTTTCTAAAACCTGTAAAAAATACACACACATCAATATCTCTTTGTTTATGCAGGTAAGTGGTATAGAGACAATAATGTTTCTGAACTTATCCCTGCTAAAACTAAAATCTACTTTAATACTGTGAAATTAATACTTTCCAGAATTTCTTTCTCTGTTTGCCAAGAACAAATTCTAGTTGGTGACTTAAGTAGTGAAGTTCACTGTGTGCCTTCTCTTAGAGATAAATACAAGAAAATGATGTTTACTTTGAGGTACAAGGTCTTTCATTTCTTGGAAAGAACAAGATATTCCTATGTCTGGAAAACTTTGTAAACCCAACCTTGACAAAAAAGGAGTATATTAAAAAACCACTACTAAAGAATACTCACAACCTTTTTCCTTCAGTAACAGGCTATACAAGATAACCACACCTTCTTTCCTTATTCAAAATGAACAGCCTCTTAGGGAATTAATTTAGGCTTTAATTTCTTCTCAACCTATTGGGAAAACATAATAATTAAAATATTTTAAAATTTTAATTTGGATATGGTTGCATCATTTTCCTCCTTTCTCTTCCTTCAATATGCCCAATTCCTGACCCCTCCCAAGTTCCTCTCTCTACTCCCTTTCAATTTTATGGCCTTGTTTTCTTTGTTACTGGTGTGTGTGTGTGTGTGTGTGTGTGTGTGTGTGTGTGTTACTTTTCTATTGCCAAAATTAAATACCATGACTAAGGCAGTTTATAAAAGGAAGGGTTTAATTTGAGCTTACGGTTTGAGAGGGAGGAGTTCATTACCAGCACAGTGGTAAACTGTGGCAGTAGGCAGACATGAGGGATAGAGAAACAGCTGACAGATCAAATCTCAAACCTCAAACAGGAAGAAGAATTGAGAATGGTGGGGACAGGGCTTCTAAACCCCAAAGCCCTCCTCTGTGACTCTTCCTCCAGTTAGGACATTCCCTTTAAAACTCAAACAGGATTACCAAATGAGGACCAAGTATCCAAATGCCTGAGAATATGGGGAACATCTCATTCGGGCCTCTACCTATAACACTCACACACAAATAATACAACCTGCTGAGTTCATTTGGTGTTGCCCTGTATATGATTTCAGGACAGATCACTTGTTACTGGATAATCAATTCAGGGGCTTATTCCTGGAAGGGGAATTCTCCCCTCTCTCAGCCTTCCTCAATTGCCTGTAGTTCTTTGCATATGGGTGGAGCCCATGAGATTTCCTTCTTCCATGTTAGCATCTGTACTGGTGTTATTGTTCACGTCCTGTTTGTGCAGACATGCTATTGAGATATCATGGGTGCAGTTTCCTGTCATTTCTAGGAGACATAGTCTCCCAGCAAATCTACTGGTCCTCCGACTCCTAAAATCTTTACACTCCTTTGCCTTAATGTTCCCCGAGCCTTAGGTGCAGGTATTGTGTTGTAGATCTATCCACTGAGGCCAGACACCCTACAGTCTGTTGATCTCTGTATCTTACAGTAGTGGTTTTCTGTAATGGTCTCCATCTGCTACAAAGAGAAAGTTCTTTGGTAAGGTGTGGGAGCCATACTTATTTGTGGGTATAGAACCTATGCTGGTCTAATCAAGTGTCAGTAATAGGCTCCCCCTTAAGATCTGTAGCACCACTGGACATGGATAGCTGCACCTGACCTGAAAGCCTCCTTCCTGTGGTCTAACTTTTGTAGTTCCAGAAGGTTCTATTATGCAAGCTGTCAAGGGAAAGAATCAGTCAGTAATCCTATCCAGCTATGATGCTTATGAACTGCAGCAATGATCCGCATAGAAAGATCTCCCTATAGTTGTGATAATGACCTTCCTATCCTAGGGGTAAAAGCTCGCTATTTGGACTTAAGACCCACTCAGCGGGAGGGAAATCATACCCGTAGTAGAAACGTAACACTTCCTTTTGAACACTTTTCTCTCTTGCCCCTTTCTAATTGCACAAATATTTGCAAGATTCAGAATCTTTATTACTGAGAGGAAGTCAAGGAATGAGATTTGGACTCTTACAGATATCTGGGCAATTAAAAAGGGGCAGGAGAGAAACTGCCTCTCAATTGTCTTGGATTTCTTTCCATTCAGCTCTACAGAGTAGATTCATCTCTTATAAATTTACTACCTCAGTCTTCCCAAGACCAACATGGGCTCCGTAAAACAAAAGACTCTCCACATAAAAAGCCTCAGCCTTCTTGAGCAGGTGAGGTTTTAAAATATGTAGGTCATGGCAGTTGTCACTTTTTCCTGATGCGACTTCCCACCCCTGCCGAAGTAATGCACTTTCCTCAGAAACAAGTAGCAGGACCTGGGAACTCTTTAGTTGACCAAATTCAGATGATATGCCTTCTGTTTCCAAATTCTCCTTTGCTAAGTTCTTGCAACACTCCAAACCAAGGCAATCAAGAAATGCCAGGGAAAGCAGAAATCTCAGTGTTATAGGAAAATATTTGCTTCATCTGTGAGCCACCGGGACGTGCTAAACTAATTTAGTAATAGTTTTATACAGCCAAGTTATTTTCATACACATGACACAACGTGAAGTAAAGAGGAAAGTTCTCACTGTATATGACATTTAGAGCTCACTTAATTACAATTGTTTCAACACTTGGGCTGTAGATAAATTAGTCACGTGACAATGAAGCTGAAGATATGCTTCAGCCTCTGCTGCCAGCTGCCTTACCAAAGGCTGCCTTTGCCTTGGAAAAAAGGACTTTGGAAATCTGGTATTATCCAGTGCATTCATGGGATTCTTCATTATTTCCTAGAAAGCCCTTGGTGAGGGACTCCTCAGTTCCTCAGCTCAGGGTACACTGGAGACATTCTCTCTGTAGTGGTGTTGAGGAGTTTCCTCTGAGAGGAAACCCTTCCATCCCGCAGGGAAGCTCATTAGACACAGAATACTAGAGAGGAGGTCAAACAGCAGGTTGCTCATAGGGAAGGTGACACAGCCCACCCTGCAGGGAACTCCTTAAGCTCAGGAAATAAACAACTCAAAGGCTTCAGAAACTTCCGAAAACTAACCAAGGTACTAGAACCTTCCCCTCCCCAGGGTTTTTAAGTGGCAAGGACTGCCAAGAGACACTCTCAGACAAGCTGAACCACTCACTAGAAGAGGCTCTGACCAGATGCTGAGCTGCCTGGAAGAAACAGATGAGCCCAGATGCCTGGTGATGCAGAAACCAGTTGAGTTGCTTGGAAGAAGCTCAGAGAAACCAGGCCACCTGGCAAGGACATTCTCCAGCCGTTTATCCTACCTGCATGTTGTGCAGCAAGCTCCAGGTTTCCAGCTTTTATGTGCCATCACCCAGGCTTGGATGGGTTTTGGTGGAGTAGCTGTCTTTGAGACATCTATGTTCTTGTAAGTAATCCAACCAACAAACAAAAGCAAAACTCATTTCTCCAAGTTAGACTTTGATGGTGTCTTTACGCTGGTCTTCCATTGGTTCCCTATCTGGATGAGTAGACAGACACAACATCTCCTCGGGGAATTCTGTCATTCAACGAGCTGGTGAATTCCCTTTTAAGTTTAGAATAGATTTCTGTGATGAGGTACCTATGCTTCCAGCAAAGGAGTGACTTATGGGGTGAGGAGAAGCTAGTCAAATCTGCAGGAAGATGGCTTGACATCATATTGTTCATTGACAGCTTAGTAGGTCAACAGAAAGGCTAGGAAGAGCTGTGGGTAGGTAAGTGCTGGCAATTATGATTAATGGCGATGTGAACCTGGCAGGTCCCATGGCAGGTAGGAGACCACGGTGGGTGGAAGACAGACAGATATGCCATGGGGAGAGAGCTTGGATATAGAGTTTATTTAGTGGGTATTGGGAAGGGCATAAGGGTAAGGGAGAGGGGTGAGAAAGAGAAAGGGAGAAAGAAAGAGAAGAGAGGAAAGGGGAGGGAGAAGGAGAGGCAGAGACTGCCTCTTCAGAAGAAGCATGGAGAGAGAGAGAAGATAGAGAAGAGAGAGGAGAGAGAGAGGGGAGAGAGAGAGGAGAGAGAGAGGAGAGAGAGGGGAGAGAGGAGAGAGAAAGAGAGGAGAGAGGGGAGAGAGAGAGAGAAAGAGAGGAGAGAGAGGAGAGAGAGGGGGGAGAGAGAGGAGAGAGAGAGAAAGAGAGGAGAGAGAGAGGGGAGAGAGAGAGGAGAGAGAGAGAAAGAGAGGAGAGAGAGGAGAGAGAGGGGAGAGAGAGAGGAGAGAGACAGAGAGGAGAGAGAGAAAGAGAGGAGAGAGAGAAAGAGGAAAGAGAGAGAGAGAGAGAGAGAGAGGAAATAGGAGATGCAGGAGATCCTCTTACCTCAGCAGGAAGGGGAAGTTGGGAGTGGGCAGGGCTTGTCTTTTTGAGGGACAGGGTACCCAGGTGACAGGGGAGGACAGCAGCTTTATTATTACATTTATTATTACAACAGGCAATGCTAGCATCCTAGCTCCAAGCATGCAAGAATCGGGAATACGAACAGTACTTCATTAGTGCTCTGCCTAACATAGCATCCGTCTATACATTTCTCTGCTTACAATATTTTTGGACTCCTGGAAGTTTGCCTGGAAGATAGGATTTTTAGGTTCCTTTCTTTGAACCAGATATAACATGATGATTTTTCTACCTATTTCTTGTTATTCCAAACTGTTCCATCTATATTTTTCCAGCTGTTCAATTCATGCCCCCCCTTTTTTATACTAGTTTTGAATCAACGAGAGAAAGTCGTTGGAGTGTGGTCTCAAGGTTATTGCATCTGACCTTCCTTCCTGTCACCTTGGGGTTTATTAGGAACTTCTTTCCCTCCATCTCCGTTAAAGTCGTCATCTGTGTTGCTCAGGTAAATGCACAGCTCTGTAACAACTGCGGGGCCACTGGAGGAGTCCAGCCTGGGCTTTTGATCATGAGTGACCAGCTGAAAGTACTGCTTAGAGAACGGATTGAATAGACTTGAGCGGCTTGGGTGCCATTTAAGAGAAGAAACATCTTCGTGTTTCCCAGCTGTCTCCAGTCCTTGGCAACTCCAGACTCATGGGGTTTCTTTCAAGAAGCACCTGTTTGCATTGTAGCCAGAATTTGTAGCAAATTATTTCCACACAGTTGGAAATAACATCAAATTGGCTCTTTTACCAGGCACGCCGGACGGGTGCATTTGGGTTTCAGAGATGTTTGTGTGTTCTTGTAGTGTGAAAATGCCTTTATTTAAAACAAATACATTTTCCAGCTCATTATTCCACAGTGTGAAGCCCAATTCTGTTAAAAATAATTACAATGGCTGAATTATTTTGCTGAGAAAAACAGGTATCCACACAGCACTCGAAATGCAAAGTTTTGTCTCCAGCAGGCTTTTGATGCCTAGTTTCAGGGTATTGTGGCTTGAAAGTTTGAGGCCTCTTCCTCTAATCTTGCTGCCACCACTGTTTTTTAAAGATGGAATTATGTAAAGTCCTTTACAAAACCATATGTATTTCACAGTCTTCTTAGACTCCACAAAAAGGAGCCTCTTTTTAGTCTACTTTTCTTTCTTAAAAATGTTGAAACTCATTAGGTACTGTCTACTTGTTGGAAGGGAAAGACAAGGTCGATATTCATACTCTATGTGTATTTTTCTTTTTAAAAAATATGGTTTGCTCTGGGAGAGTAAGAATAGAAAATTTAAAAAGAAAGAATTTTTAAGAGAGAAAAATTTCAATTCTCACAAAAAGTCTGAGAACTTTAGGAGCAGGAGTCAGCACAAGCCTCTCATTCTCCTGCTCTTTCCCCTTTGTGAAGACCACACAGGGTTCATTTTCAAGGCTTGTTCTCCTCTCTGTCTTTAACTGGGAGGGTGTTAACTCTGGACATTAACTTGGGCCTTGTGAAGAAGAAAGGCCTGAATGTTTTGTTCACCAGAAACATTTTCCCCCATGTCTGAACCCTCGTGCTATTTAAAACAGTTAAGGTTTATCATTAATTCGCAATAAACGTTTTAAGGTTAAAACACTCACATTATCTAAGGGCGACTGGAAAATTCCTCCAGGCGAATAGGACTTTTGCATTTTGAAGTTTTCGGGAGGCAGGGAAAGTGCTTTATGACTTTATTGGCTCTCTTCGTGTGGGGAGAGAAACCGGGTACCTGTGACTGCATTTTCACAGCCCCCAATAGCTGGTCCTCGCACAGTGCGGCATGGAGGTGCTGGGTGGTTGTGGTTTGTATCTTCTCGGTGACTCATTGCACTGAAAACGCTAAAACTCTAAATTCTGTGCTTAACTTCTTCTCTCTGCTCTTTTTCCTGTCTTAAAATGTATTTATTCTTTGAAATTTTCATAGTTAAGTACTACCCCTTTCTGGATCCCCTCTCTTAAATACCTCCTTTCCAGCTTCAACTCTTTTACATTTATTTATTTGTTCGTTCATTCATTCATTCATTCATTCATTCATTCATTCATTCATTCATTCATTCATTCATTCATTTTATAATTCACTGAAACTGGTTGATGTTGCCTGTATAGTGCTGTAGGGTCATTCACTGGGGAATGGGAAGCTTGCCAGTGGCATCCCCTGAGAGAAAGGTGACTCTCCATCCTTCAGCAGGCATCAACTCCCAGTAGCTTCTTACCTAGAAGTGAGGCCTAATGAGTCCATCCCTCCACCCTGGAATGTTGACTGACTTGATCTTGGTCTGGTAACAATAGCTTCTATGCACTCATGTTCACAGCAGCCAGGTCACATCCAGCAACTCAAAGCACTTCTCCCTATGTGCTGGCCCTTACATTCTTTCTGCCTCTCTTCTGCAACGATCCCTGAGCCTTGGGTGGTAGTATGTTGATACAGATGTCCATCTAGGGTTGAATTTCTATTTGACTTTATTTCACTTTTCCAAAACTTCCATTATTATGGTATTCTTTCCATATGCAACATTTATTAACATCTGGAACTTCCCAGAAAAACAAGCTAGTTTGTGCATGGAGACCTTTTTGAGAAATTTGCAGGATAATTTTCTGATGTGCATGTGGCATTGCTGAGACACATCACCTTTACTGATATGAGAAAATATTGTAAAATCTTACAAGTTGATAGGCCCAGAACAAAGGAGGACAGAGCAATAAGTGTAAGAAATGCACCACCAGTCTCAAATAGGTGTTAGACTTTTCTGCCAGGTCTATTAGTCTTTGTAAATGATCTCAGATTTGTGTTTTAACATATACCAACGATTTCAGAAGATATTATACCTGGGGAGCATAGGTGGAGAGTAAAGGCCTTTTAAAATGCTATTGGGTTCTCAGACATAGTGAGAAATATTTCCAAGATTTATACTTAAAACATACATTAGATGTTCTTTCTAAAAAGTCCACCATAGAAATATTTGAGTTTCTCTCTGTTGTTCCCCATTTGCCTGCCATGTTTGCATATGAAACAGTAAATCTCAGATCTCTGCATATACTAAATTCTAGGGAAGGTTGGTACTTAAGACAGAATAGAAGAAATGTTCCCTGTCTTTGAGGGGTAGTTCAGAAAATACTTCTTGGTAACCTTACACTGTGAATCGGAAGGTTGAGTAAGTAACAAACAAACAAACAATCAGGAAAGGTTAGAGGCTTGGGTGGAAGCTTACTCAGTAAAGCTTATTAATATGCAGACTTGACAAGTATGTGTGTTATGTTTTTTGTCTCTTTAAGAGGCAAGCCACGCCTACTCCCAGTGACCCTGCCTGCCTCCCCGACCATCTTGGATCTCTGTTCTTTTCTCAGCTCTATGTGTCTTTCTTGGGGCCCCTCCCTGTCTCTCTTTCTCTTCTTCTCTCTCTCTCTCCTCTTTCTTTCCCCCTAGAAATTCATTATTTATAGGTTAACTATTCCATACAATGTGTCTGCCCACGTGTCTCCCACTCACCCACCCACCCACCGCTCGCCGCTTGCTGCTGCTGGGACTCTGCACCTTTGGGGATTTACTGTCGCCTGCCCACCAGCCCACCCTACCGCAAGCTGCTTGGGTGGCTCTCCTGGACCTGCCACGAGCTGTCTCTGCCTAGCACTGGCTGCTCTGTGGGCCTTCCTGCCTGCTGCTGACAGGGATCTTTAAACATTTTTAAAAATGTGGACCTATTTCATCCTATTTCAGAATCTGTTGTCACCATCTGGATATGGTGGTGTTTGTGTATAATCCTACCCTTGAAGAGACAGGTATAAGGCTCTCTAGTATTCACTGGCCAGCCAACCTAGCCTAACTAGTGAGCATCAAGTCCCAGTAAGAAATCTCATCTTGGAGTGCTCAACAGCAGCTAGTCTGAAGCCCTGGAAAAGGGAGCCCAGGCACCCCCATCCCCCTAAACATTCTGGCCATCCAGCGGGGTCTCCCACCCTCCCTGCCTGATGCCTTTCTCTTCTCATCCCATCCCAGCTTCCCTTCCCCAGCACCCCTCTCCACCTGCGGGGTCAAAGGATTCCCCAACTCAGCCTGCTTCCGGGCTGGGGTCTGGGGTCAAAGTGGTGAGGACAATTGCTGCAGGAGTTTTGTTGCCCCACTGAGCCTGCAACCAGCAAGTGTGCCCTTCTGTCTGTGAGGTCTCTGGCCAGCAAGCGGCCTAGATCCTGTTCCAGAAGATCCATCTTTCTGGAGGGCATTTGAAGGAAGAGATGGGCAGACACTAATACAAGAATTCCTCCAACAATCAGAAAAAAACAAAACGATAGCACCAGAATCCAGCAAACATACAATAGGAAGACTTGAACAACCTAATCCAGAAGAAGTAGAAAAAATTGACATTATGAAAGTGATAGAAGCCCTTAAAG
>LOEQ01002536.1:118399-140371 GCA_001685075.1 Bramus lutescens
TGGTCATATAGAGTACTAACTAATTCTAGAAAAAGTTTTCATCTACCTTCCTGTTCATGATTTTGAGTTTGAGTCTCTATCAGTTTTCTGCAGTGAACCATGCGCAAGCCTAACAGTGACATTTGAAATCTCCAAAAAGAGGACGGGGCCTCACAATGATGATTACTCCAGGACTATGATAAGACCATTAAGCTGAGAAACATCACCTGAATATTGGCTTTGGACTACACACTGCTCAAAACAGTTTCAATGTGTCTAGTTGAGATGATCCAGCCTCATAGACTACTTTAGCCAGGATTTGAGATAGCCCTGCACTTTCCCATTATGCAGAAACTCAACAACAAATGATAAATTTACCTCTCCCAGGACTTGACAATTAACCCAAATTTTCTTTTCAGGATCCCTTAAAGATGCAGTTTCCCCTAGACAGCAGGAAGTAAATTTAAGAATACGATGCCCACATTTTCACGAGGTGGGGTGCTTGGTTTTTGTTGTTCAATGGGCTATGGATACTTGTCACTGTTTCAGGGTTGGTTACAATTTATTGGTTACAATCAGGAGGAAAGTTTAACAAAGGAGATGAGATTCAGAGTTCTGGTTTTGAAAAGAAAAAAGTGGGATACAGACATGATAAGATAAAATGATTATTGAATTTACTTTTAAAAAGTAACCACTAGTTTAAAATATTTTACATTTTATTGAACTTTTGTATATTGTATACAAATTTTGTGTATTACAAATTTAAATTTAATTTTGTTAAAACATACTGTACATTCATTTTTAATCTTGTTCAAGATATTGTACCTTTATATTTCATTTAGCAATGTAATGCAAATTTCTGGTTCTTGAAAATTATTACCAACTGTTTAGGATAATAAGGAAATATATTTCAAATTCAAACAGAGACATATTTTAAATAGACATGCCATTTTCAAACACTTCAGAGATCTATGGAATATGTCATTTAAGATATTTTAATAGAATAAGTTCTTTTTTATGACAATGAGACATGTCTGCTCCTGACAGAGAAGCAATATACTTCAGAGAAGATAATGGACATTGAAGAAACTCCACACGGAGTTTACTTCCTTTGTGGCAAAATAAGCCACTGGGCAAGAAAATGTGCATGCCTCCACTGTAGACAGAATGCTGTGCTAATTGGACAATCAGGACACAGAAAAGAGTGACTGCCAAATCTTTTCAAGACAAGGTAGAACAGCCCTTCAGAAATCCTGTTTCATAGAAAAGTCTGTCAAATAGTCTAGGGCTTTAAGCTGTAGATAGATGCCCCAATGTGACAGAGGAAATTTGAGTGACTGTTCAGGCAGCCAGCTGTTTCTGTCATTTCTCACATTTTTTGGAAGTCACTTGCTTGCACTTCCTGCTTATTTAGTTAATATTATTTCTTTGTTGGGTTCCTGAGGTAGGTGAAGATAGATAGTTATAGTTATACTTATAATTTTCCTTGTTTATGAGACTCAAAAAATTTACTAAAGAGCTGTAAAGTGTATGAAGTTGGTAGATATCAAAAGATAGTTTTGAATGGTAGTACAAGCTATGATGGAAAGAAAGTTAGGTACAAGACTTTGGACTCAACCAAGGTAGAATAGATAATGGAGTATTTTCTCTGAATTTGTCAAATGCAAATGGACTAGATATTCTTGATGTACTTATTGCCTGTATATATTGTATATAGTTATTGTACTTATTGTGTATTGGTTTCCTTATGTTAGTTATAGCCTTCTTTTTTATATTAGGTAAAATAAGAAAAATATAGTAATACTTTGTTTATGATCTAACAAATAAAGCCTGCCTTAAAGATCAGAGTGCAAAGCTAGCAACACTAAGCAGTCATAAAGGCCAGATAGTGATGGCACACACTTTTAATTCCAGCATCCACACTACTTAGGCAAAGAAGATAGGTGGTGCTGTTACATGCCTTTAATACCAGCACTAGAGAAGAATATAAGGCATGAATGAGACAGGAACTCACTTTCTTTTCAGTCTGAAGATTTCATAGAGGTAAGAACTCTCTAGTGGTTGGCTGCTTTGCTTCTATGATCCTTCAGCTTGAACCAAGATATCTGTCTCTGGGTTTTTTTTTTTTTTAAATTCATGCTACAATGGGGAACAGACTGGCTACCTATAATGCCCATGACATACTAGGAGAATAGTCCTTGAATTGTCAATTAATGTATTTATTAACTAAAATAGTTCTACGATAAGATAAGACACTTTGGTTCTTTATGTAGCAATTTACTAAAATCAGAAACATAACAAGTTTGTCCACTGTCTACATACTTATTCATTATAGCACTTTAATCTTTAGGTAGAGCAATAAAGCAACTGAAATGGGATATAAAATGGAAAGGAAGAAGTCAAAATATCTTTATTTGCAGATGATATGGTACATACATGACCCCAAGACACCTGGAAGCTTCTACAGCTGTTAAACACTTTCAGCAAAGTAACTAGATACATATTTAACTCACAAAAATCAGTATTCCTCCTATATCTAAATGAGGAATGGACTGAGAAAGAAATCAGGGAAACAACTTTCACAATAGCCTCAAATAAAATAAAATATCTTGGCGTAACTTTCTCCATACAAGCTAAAGAATTCTATGATTAAAAACTTTAAGGTATTGAAGAAAGAAATTGAAAACAATATCAGAAGATGGAAAGATCCCTCATGCTCATGAATCTGTAGGATTTACATAGTGAAAATGGCCATTCTACCGAAAGTGGTCTACAGATTCATTGAAATCCCCATTAAAATTCCAACATAATTCTTCACAGACCTTGAAAGGACAATTTTTTGCTCCACATGGAAATTCAAACAAAATAAAATAAAACAAAACAGGATAACCACAACAATCCTGAACAAAAAAGTATCTGTGGGAGGCATCCATATCCCTGACTGTAGTAGTACAGAGCTGTAGTAATAAAAAAAAATATGGTATTGGAACAAAAACAGATACATTGATCAACAGGATCTAACTGAAGACCCAGACATAAATGAACACACCTGTGGACACCTGATTTTTTTTTATAAGGAAGCCAGAAATACAGCATCTTAAACAATTGGTGATTGTTAAACTGGGTGGCTGTAGAAAAATCTAGACAGATTCATCCTTATCACTTTGCCAAAAATTAAACTTCTGGTGGATCTAAGACCTCAACATAAAGCCAGGTACATTTTACCTGGTAGTAGAGAAAGTGGGGAACAGCCTTGAACTCATTGGCAAGAAAAATACTTCCTGAAGAGAACACAGTGTGGGCACTAAGATCAGCAATTAATAAGTGTGACCTCATGAAACTGAGAAGCTTCTTCACTGAAAGAACACTGTCATTAAACAAAGGGACAGTCAACAGAGTGGGAAGAGATTTTTTACCAATTACACATGCAGTAGCGGACTAATATCCAAACATATACAGAACTCAAAAAACTGGATGTCAAGGAAACAAATAACCCAATTAAAAAGTGGGTGCGTTTCTAAACAGAGAAGTCTCAAAGTAGGAAACTCAGATGGCTGAGAAACATGTAAGGAAATGTTTAACATACTCAGACATCAGAGAAATGCAAATCAAAACTACTTTGATATTTTACCTACACCTATTAGAATGACTAAGATCAGCAAAACAAGTGCTCATACTGAGGAAGATCTGGAGTAAAGGGCACACTCATCCATTGCTGGTGGAGGGCAAACTTGTACAACTGCTATAGAAATCAGTATGGTGGTCCCTCAGGAAGATAGGAATCAATATGCCTCAAGATCCAGAAAGAAAGCACAAAGAATTTGTTCAAGAGAAAATATTCAAAAATTATTCAAACTTCAAATTCTTGAATTGCAGAAGTACTGATCATATGCTAACCAAATATTTAAAAAGTTATCAGATGCTACAGGGCCAAGGTCTAAAGAATGTGGAAATTTTCCAAAGAGATGGGAAAGGAGACACTGTTAATTACCTTCAGTAACAGGATGAACCCACTACTACTACAGCGTGGTGGAAACTCAAACCAGAAGAAGCTATATGTTCACAAGTTCTTAGAAGCCCTCTTCCTGAATTCTGACCCTGGACAGGCTGTTAATTGAGTGGAAGTGTTAAAAATTCTTGGCCTTTTACAGTCTTTCAGTAAGAAAAATGTGGGAAAGAGGCCAGGTGGTGGTAATACACGCCTTTAATCCTAGCACTTGGGAGGCATACAGAGGCGGATCTCGATGAGTTCTGGGCCAGCCTGGTCTACATAGTGAGTTCCAGTACAGCCAAAGCTGTTGCACAGGGAAACCCTATCTTGAAAAACCAAAACCAAAACAAACAAAATATGTGGGAAAGAGTAAAACAAATAAACAACAAACAAGCAAACAGAAATCAATAATAAAATGAAGAGGTTCAGTGCTCTCTGTATTATTACTCACTTCCTTCTGGATAACATAGACTATTTCTTTCTTATCAACTGACCTCTCTAAATTTTCTCAGTGAAGGAAGACAATCTAGATAAGTGTACATGTGAGCTAAATGTGGTTTTTAAAAGAAAAGTCTGTATGCAAGTTTCATTTATGAGTTTGTATTTGAGTCTCAAATAACCAACTCCCAAGTAAAATTTGTCAAAATTTCTGCCCACTAGGATGTTGTTTCTGCTACTAATTTAGTAAAATTTGAAAATTTCAAAATCTGAGCTTTTGTTTTTCATTCTAACTACAGTGAACAATAAAAGTCCTTGAGTCAATAGGTCAAGTGAAGAGCAGGTCTTACGGGTTTGGTATTGATAGACACATCCTAATTTGTGCTGTGGAGCTGGGGACACTCACCCAGTGACTGCACCATCTCTATGGAGCCATAGTGCCATGTGTAACTCTGTAGTCAATCCTTGTTAGAATGAACCACTGCTCTTGCCCTCAAAAGAGGGAATGGAAACCCCGGTGTTGTGTTCTCACTAAGATCTTTATGTGTGCTGGGGAAGGACATGTGATAAACCAGTCATATCAGTTGAAAAATGTATCCTTAGGCAAAGCTGATGGATAACTTCAGCTTTGGTTTTCTCAGTCTGAACTGAAAATGTTTCCTTGGTCTTTGCTATTGTTTGGATGTTGAATGTTTTCCAAAGGCTCATGTTTTGGGTTTTTGTTTTGTTTTTGTCTTTAGAAATTGAATCCGGGGCCACAGGCATGAGGCAAACACTCTACCATGAATTCATATCCCACCCACCCATGTGGTGAAGTCTTGGTCTCTACCCTGAGAGAACTCTCAGGAGGTGATGCATAGTTAAAGGAAGTTAGATTATTGGGGTATTGGGACCCTGTCTCTGTGTTTTTGAGTTACTGTGAGATAGACAGTCGTTTCTGGGATGCATTCTTCCAATGCTGCTCCGTCCAACTATAGAGATAAAACAGCAGAGAAAAGTGGTTAAGAACAGAAACAGGAGGCTGAAATAAATTCCTTTCTTTATAAAATGATCTATCTCAGACACTTCTTATGGCGATGGAAAATTAACACTGTCTATCCTGTGGAACTCGGATAAAAGATTGTCCTCTACCTATAAACATTGCCAGGGTCAGTCGAATTTAATACATTTGAATACAAAAAGGAGAAATTTCTACAGTATGAAAGGGTGATAGCTCAGTGCACTCGTGAGAGTTCTAAATGACTCTAAATTTGTTGATCACTGTTGGAAGAGGCATTTATCTTCCTGTTTTGCAGCAGTATCATACGGTGTAGGAACCCTGTTGATTCACTAGCTCACACCCTAAAGGCCCCCAAAAGTTAATTAACAGCTTCCTGGAGGTATATGTTTGGCTTATTAAAGCCTCTTTAGAACATTCAACAAACACTGTTCATGGCAACACAGCGCTCCATGTGCTCAAGCGTGCATGTCAGGCAGCTGAGAGCCACCACTCCCTGCTTCCCACTTGGCAGCCCCTTCCTCCTGGCTCACCTCTGTCTCCATAGACCACTTAAACTTTTTCAGGTGAGCTTTGAAGCTAAAATTACAATGAACTTAACGACTTTTGTTTGTGTGCATGCGTGTGTGTGTGCGTGCTTGTGCTCATATGGAGTGAGCCCAGAGATCAAGTTTGGGCGCTTTTCTTTATAGTTCTCTACTTTTGCTTTTTGAGACGAGATCTGTCACAGAACTTAACGACCACTGATTGGCTAGGCTGACCATCTAGTCATGTCCTATTTTCAATCTGAGAGTTACTCTTTTGATTTTTCTTCTGTCTTGTCTCTCACCCTCCTCTCTTCCCACAGTATCTTAGTTTTTTATTTCTCTTTTAATTTCTTCCCAGTGTCCTACTTTACCCTGAGAGTGCCAAGCATTCAAGAAAGGAAGCTATATGTTCTGAAAATAAGGCCTTGTCCTACTGGACACAGGATTCAAATAGTTCTGACAGTGAGAAACTATAAAACAAGCACACCTTTTGTTACTAGCACTGACTTTGTCTCAAAATATAAATTTAATGTTATCATTTTTCTATTTTTTATGGGAAAATTACCTTCTCTTCCTCATTTTTCCTTTTATTGGGAAGCGTGAGTAACAAACCTGGTCTCTCTCTGCTCCTTCACTCATCTCTTGACATGTTTGGTGACAAAACGAGCATGCTAGCTCAGTCCTTCTGGCTCTTCTCTTAGTGTAGCACACTTGGTTTACTTTGCCTGTTGTAAAAGAGGGGTTGTGACTCTAGGAGGTAATTTCAATTCAGGAAAATAATAGGTAGGGCCTTGTTTGCTGGCTGTGAATATTGAGATTGGTCTGTTAGTCAGGGTTCTCTAGAGGAACAGAACAGATAGAATGAATATATGTAAACTTATTTATTAGACTGGCTTACTACTGTAGTCGGGGTAGTCTGATGCGTTCTTCACACTGGGGAGACTGAGAGCTCCACTCCACTAGGCTAGCTGCCTCTGCAGCTTCAGTCTGAAGCTGATGGTTGAGGATTCCTGGAGAACTGCAAGTCTTCAGTGCATGTTGGAAGACTGAAGGCACTGGGTCCTAAGGCCAGAGAAGAAAAGTGGCAACAGGGTGGGCGAATTCAAAGAGCAGGACAAAAATGAAGGCGAAAACAAATACTGAAGTTCAATACTGACCATAGGTGAGCAATAGGTAATTAACTATGCACCCTTCCTGTAAAACCTGAATTATTAAAAGGAAATATATTTGAACAGAGAGCAGTTGCTATGAGATCAAGAATGGCTCTGTAGATACCCATCAGAGGGAGCCAGATAAGAGTTTAGACAGAAGGCTAGAACTCAACCATCAGGGAGCTATAACAACTCCATCCACTGCCACTTATAGTTCATGGAGGAAGCAGCTGTGTAGCTACTCCTGCATGAAAGGGCTAGCTATGCCAAAGGGTCCAAAATATGGGCAGGATCAAGAGTAGAAGGCGAGAAAAAGAGTACTTGCTATTGTTGCACATATAAAGGTAGATGCTTCAATCCACAAATAATTTCACAACATAAAAAGTGACCAGTTTAATTTTTCCCTTTAGGGAATAATCCCTTGCATAAAACTGCGATAAATTTATTAGAGCAAAAAATATACTTATCCCACAGAGCACAGAAGGAAAAAAAGGAATCCTGGGTCTTCAATCCTAGCAAATCATTTTCCTATGCTGCACGCGCCCAGTAGAAACAAATCAAAATCAGTATTTTATTTTATTTATTATCGATTTTTATTGAGCTCTACATTTTTTCTCTGCTCCCCTCCCTGTCTCTCCCCTCCAAAATCAGTATTTTAAAATACTGTAAACTCAACTAAATTCTTGTGTCATGTTGTTGTGTCAAATCTGTGAGTTTCATCTAACTAACACAAAGGATGGAGAAAGAAAAGCTGGGAAAGCTGGGAACATTGAGAAGGTAAGCAACACTAGGCATGCAGCAAGATTAGTGCTCGGGCTCTCTCCCAAAACTTATAGAACTGAGCTCTAAGACCTCTGCATTTCAGGACTGGCCTCAGGATTTTTCTCCACCTGTACCTATTATAGAACCATTTTGTGAAACAAATTGAATTACTTAGTCCATGATTTTGCATCTGGGACTGAATAGTTTTTTTTTTGTGTGTGTGTGACTCTTTCCTGAGCCTTAAGTAATTCAGCAAACCTGTCTGGTGTCTGTGATCTATGAAACCATTTACTCCCTGGCCCCAGTAGTAAAACTCAAGATTGTCTCCAGATAATGTCAGTTGTCCCCTGGCGATAAAAATCTTTCTTAGTTAAGAACTGCTGATAAATACAATTCCAAAAAGAGAGACATTACAAGAAGATACCTACACAAAAGATTGATACTGTGAGTGTTAGGAGCTGGCTCATGTAAGGTAATATATTCTCATGCATCTTTTCATGGAAAGTGAGAACAGTGCTACACGCATGTTGAGCCAGTTCCCTTATTGTCCCATGGAGTTGAAAAAAATAGGTGACAACAACAATCTCTCTGCGGAATCTCATGCTGTCTTATGGGTAGCAGCACCTTCTGTGGGTTACTTGATTTCTAGTGCAGTGGAGACCAGGGTTATCTACATTTGATCACTTCTACCACTTCTGTTGTGGTCTTTGGAGACGTGAACATGCTGTGGGAACTCCTTCAGCCAATAGCCTTTAAGATACTTGCCCACTTGAGCATGGTCGCTTATACTATAAATGTGCTGTAAAGCTTGGTAAGCTCTCTTGGCTGCTGGATTCAGTTCTTGTTTCCTGCTTATGGAAAGGGCTGTGATCTGTGAATCTAAAGAACCCTTTTTTATGTTCCATTCTGAGCTAGTGTGGGATAGCTATATAGCATCCATTTACATTTGATGTCATTGTGAATCCCAACTCCATACCTACCAGGACAGTCTCAAAAGGTCCTAAAGTCTGCATCTCAGAAAGTCTCCCATCCATGCCTGACTGGCAATTTTTTTTTTGCCAAAACCCCACCACAATGGAGCTACCATGTGGCAACTTGGCAATTTCCTGGGCTGGTGCCTGCTTTCCCCACCTCTGCCACTTTCCCTGCTGCATGGTGACTTACACAGCTTCTAGTTTGTGTTCCTTACTTGTGAGCTCCGGGTTCCTTGATAATCTGGCCACTAAAAAAACTCATAAAGACAGATTCAGATGAAAAAGATCTCTGAATGGGTTACAGTGTTGGATAAATGTACATAGGCTTGAAGAGAGAGAAGAAGAAAGTATAAACTAAATAAAACAAAGTCTTTAAAGAGACAGAGTGCAGACAGTTATAGATTAAAGAGTAAAACAATAAATCACATAAAGATAGAAAATACACAGAGAGTCTTGATTATGTATAATATTGTTTTTTCTTTGAATTTTTTGACTGTGAATGAGCTAAGTACCGAGAAACATTTTATTGTACAGGCTGCTAAGCTAACCCAACATATATATTTTAAAATATCTTGACTTCAAAAATGGGTCTAAGGCTATGTTGCTTTGAAAAAGAAGTTCTGCTTTTGTTTCTATAGAGGATGAAAACCTGTGGATTCCTTCCAGACTAATGTGGTTTTATGAACCAAGACCCCTTGAAAGGTCTTTATGAACCCCCAAATACTTTGCCCCCCAAAAAGAGGAAGCAGTTTGGAGAGAATTATGAAGGCTCTATTTGGAGTTGGTTAGTCATTTGAGCAAGAAATTCCTCTTGCATAGACTACTTGATGTTGTATGAACTGGACATACAGGACCCACAGAAAAATGGCTGCTGAATTTCCTAAAGGTGAGATGGTCCTTTAGGGTTCATGCTTCATGAAAGAACTACCAGACATTTTGCAGGACACAGAAGAAAGCATCTGATGAACTTTGCCATTACAAGGCAAAAAAGATCTTTAAATTTATTGCTTCATGGAAAAGTTTACCAAATACTATGGGCCAGGAGGCTGAAGATGAATGCTCCAATGTTACCAAAGAACTTTGGGTGACTGTTCAAGCAGTGAGATGTCTCTGTCAATTCTAGAGTTTTGGAAGTTGCTTACTATGTACTTTCTGTTAACTTAGGTAATATTATATTCTTCTGGGTCTTTGATGAAGNTTTTGCAGGACACAGAAGAAAGCATCTGATGAACTTTGCCATTACAAGGCAAAAAAGATCTTTAAATTTATTGCTTCATGGAAAAGTTTACCAAATACTATGGGCCAGGAGGCTGAAGATGAATGCTCCAATGTTACCAAAGAACTTTGGGTGACTGTTCAAGCAGTGAGATGTCTCTGTCAATTCTAGAGTTTTGGAAGTTGCTTACTATGTACTTTCTGTTAACTTAGGTAATATTATATTCTTCTGGGTCTTTGATGAAGTTGAAGAATAGATAGTTATAATTATAGTTTTACTTATGATAAAAGATAAAATAGATATAAATATTATAACTATAATTCTTGCTTGATAACTGTTTTGTATATGTGATTTTACTATGTTAAAGTTAAAACCTTTTTTATTTAGACAGAAAAGGGGAGATGATGTGGGAAGTCCTTCTTTATGTGTGTTGTTTTTGTTGGTTAATGAATAAAGAAGCTGCTTGGGCCTATGGAAGTGCAGAATAGAGCTAGGTGGAAAAACTAAACTAAATTCTGAGAGAAAGTAGGCAGAGTCAGAAAGATACCATGTAGCCACCAAAGGAGAGAGATGCCTGTAGGAGACCACTGGAAACTTGGTGGTAGGCCATGACCTTGTGGTGATGCACAGATTAATAGAGATGTGTTGATTATGATATAAAAGCTAGCTATAAATATGCTTAAGCTTTTGGCCAAGCAGTGTTTTAATTAATATAGTTTAATTAATTAATATAGTTTAATTAATATAGTTTCTGTGTGTTTATTTTGGGTCTGGGTGACCAGAAACAAGTAAGCAGTCTCCGCCTACACATAAGTCCTTATTTTTTTTCTGAAAAAAGTGCTTAGGTGTAGTCTGGGATTCCCATCTGTATGCTGTGAATATGTTATATTACCATTGATTAAAAAAGAAGCTACTTTGGCCTATGGCAGAGCAGAACAGAGATAGGTGGGAAAACTAAACCGATGCAGGGAGAAAGAAGGTGGAGTCAGGCAGATGTCATGTTGCTGCCAAAGGAGAAAGATGCTGGAAACCTACTGGTAAACCACAGTCTTCTGGTGATACATAGATTAATAGAAATAGGTTAATTTAAGATATAAGAGCTATCCAGAAAGATGCCAAAGCTGTTGGCCAAATGGTGTTGTAACCAATATAGTTTCTGTGTAATTATTTGGCTCTGAGCAGTCGGGAAATGAATACACAGTCTCTGTTTACATAGGTGTTTTATATTCCAAATTTATTTGAGGATGGGGCCAGTTCAGCACTAGATGTCTTAGTAACTCTTTGGAATTTTGAAATAAAGCTCATTTGAAAGGGAGTTGGAAATAGATCATTTCGTATCCTAGGTTGTAGGATTATATCACATCTGTAGAAGACAGACTGACATATTGAGAAGAGAACCTTCTAAAAAATTCCATCACGTCTTTTAATGAAGAAGCAATGGCAGAGATTGAGCAGAAAAGGATGCCTGAGTTCAGTTTTTCTAAAATATCTGTAATTTAACATTCAGTGGTTAGAATTATTTTTGTTCCATTTCAAATTTGTTGTAAATAATTTGGGATAGTT
Organism: Bramus lutescens; assembly: GCA_001685075.1. Lineage (NCBI taxonomy): Eukaryota > Metazoa > Chordata > Mammalia > Rodentia > Cricetidae > Bramus > Bramus lutescens. Next base: position 129,998 of record LOEQ01002536.1, read on the forward strand.
TAAAAGTGTGCCACAGAGATTTTTTTGTAGTGTTTTGTGAAATGAATAATTGGAAAGAGTTAATACTCAAATCTGAGGACTCTTAACTGTTATTTTGCTACGAGAGTGTGTATTTGATCTCACTGCGGAACCTCTGATAGTTATGTTATAGTTATGTGAGATTAGAAATAGAATAGCTATGAAGGTTAAGTTTCAGATAGTAATTCTCTGGCTTGGATGTGAAATGTCCCCCATAGATTCATGCATTGCTCTGTTGGTGGTCAAATGGAAAAATGATTGCTCTTGGTAACTCTTACCTATCTAATAGATTAATCCCCTGATGGATTTGTAATATAATGGCTTCATGAGAGGTAGGTCACCAGAGACATGTTCTTGGCACATTATCTTTTCATGACCCCTTCTCTGTTTTCTGGATGCTGTGAGAAGAACAAGATTTCTTCTGCTATGTCAATTTCCATAATATTTTATTTTTGCTCTGGGTCTAAAAGCTGTGGATTCAGCCAGTCCTGGGTCAAACAAATCCTTCCTTCATAAAATTATTTCTCTTATATATAAGCCACATTAGTAAAAAGCCTAACACAAGCATGGCTTCCTCTGCCCACTCATTAGGTGTCTCTTAGTGGTTTGAAATTTAGAAGGCAAGGAAAGTGTTCAGTATGCAATCATCTTTCTGCTCCTATAGAAAAGGAACATGGTGGTAGCTAATAGAAACTATTCCACTGCCCACACTGGAGCTGCCCATGAATGTTGGCTCTTGGCTCACCCTTCTAAAGAACAAGATTTCTAAAGGCGCTGCAGGTTTCTGAGAAGGGATGAATATCACTATGAGGGCTTGCATGGGGCTTTTGCACGGCTGTAACCAGATCTGGAGATAATAAATGTATTCCAGCTGGAGAGGATGCAACTTCCTTTCCCTTATAACTCAGCTAAGCATAGTGTAGTACTTTCTCCCAAAGAAACATTTATTGTGGAGTTGGGTGGGGGATTCTCAAAGACATAATTATGTTAAAACAGATTCCTGATCATCGTCCTCTTCATCATCATCATTAAACAAGTTGGTATTTATCTAAATACTAACATATGGCAACACATCCTCTTTTCTTACCTTTTTCTTAAATGGATATGGATTTTTACAGAAAACAACTCAAATTTTTTTGTATTGTTTCTTGACCCCATGGTATTTAAAAACCTTCCTAGTCTTTTGTAAATGAGCTTGTGAACTGTGGAGTCATGAAACTTCAGTAAGGGGGGTAGTTCCCTGTGTCCTGTCAGTGAGGACATGATCTTACCAATGTGCCTTCTTCCTCCCTAGAGCCTCTTCCCTTCATAAACAGATGTGCATGTCTCCATGGAACTGGGCTTATGAGCTGGAATAAGGAACTCCTTTAGTTCCCACCCTCTCCTTCTTTAAGTCAAAAACTAGGGCAAAGTAATACCCTGAGCTCCATGAGCAAACATTCAATTATGTTGTCCCAATCAGAGATTCTGCTTTGGAAATGGAGACACATGTTGGCTTGGATTTATTCCTCCTGGGAACTGTTCTGATTTCCTCAAGGACTCAAAAAAAAATGCCTCCCTCTAGAGTTATTTCAGAGAAGTTCTCTACCTTCCTATTTGAGTCCTATTTCATCATCCCACGCCATCTGGCAAAACTTCAGTATCCTTTGTGTATCTCTACCACTGAGTGATATGTACAGAACCGTCTGAGGCATAGATCCCATAAACAGCCAGATGTCAAAATATTAGCCAGTTTAATATGTTCTCAAACATATTGAACTCCATTGGGGTCACAGTTCTACAAAGTCAATTAGTAACATTAGAAGACTTCCCTTAAACCAACCTCTTAGACTGATGGTGGCTTTGAGCAGTCACAAAATAACCCTAGGCTTTTAATTCCTCAATGTATATTTTGAAATAGATTACATCTTCTTGAATATGTCATGTTAAAACAGCACCACAGATATAAAGTGACAGAAAAGTTGAGAGTATTTTAAGAATAATTGACACCCAAGCTTCAGTGTAACTATAGCCACAGAAGACTAAGTCCCATCACAATGGCAAGGGGTGAGTGAGTTATAAGTCCTCCTTTATATTGCATGTAGCAGTAGGCACAAGACAGGCACTTTTAAGTGCCTGTTGGTATGATATCACATTGCAAACAGTTACTGGATTATTTTTATAATCAGCTTTCCACAGGATTCCATATGCCTTCCTGAACACAAAGAGTGACTTTTGAACAAAACCCACAGAGAACATTGACAGTGAGTTTTAACACTCATGGCCATGTGTTTGCTTTGTTTTGTCTTCAGTTCTCCATGGCTGGATGCTGATTTGGTGTTTCTTTTATGAAGGGGAAAAAAACCAAGAGGACTGCAATAGTCCCTCACCTAGCCCGTGTTTGTTAGGCAATTCTGGCTCTATGGGTTATGATAAAACCATAGACATCGTGTTTTCAGAACTCTTCCAGGTGATGCTGAAATCATTCCGTAGCTGTCGCTCTCTGTATCAAGGCAAGTGTGTCTTACTTCACTCTGTGTCACTGTGGGAAAATACTATGGTCAAAAGCAATGTGTGGAAGGAAGAGTTTATTTCATTTTACAGTTTGCAGTCCATCATCCAGGGAATTTAAAATTCCAAGCAGAACCTGAATACAGGAACTGAGGCAGCAATCATGAAGGAACATTGCTTACTGGCTTGTTCCTCCTGACTTGCTCAGCCTGATTTAATGTTCATCCCAGGACTATATGCCCAGGGGTCCCATCATCCACAATGGGTTGGACTTTCCCATATCAACCACTAATTAAGAAAATGTCCTCAGAGCTTGTCTATAATCCAGTCTTAGGGAGGCATCTTCTCACTGTGGTTTCCTGTTTTCAGATAAGTCTTGTGTCAAGTTGCCCCCAAACTATCCAACACAAAGACTATCAGAGAAGAGAGATGGGAAGGGAAGTGAACCGTCTTTCTAAAGCCTTTAAAGAAGAAAGAAAATGGGTAAATAACTCTCATACAGAGAACATAACAATAGCACTAGTGAATTTAGCAGTTAGGAAAATCCATGTTCTCTGTACTGCATAACAGTGCACAGTTGTGTGTGTTATGTCAGAAGATTAAGACTATCATGGGAAATAAAGTCACTGATCAGAGTGTGGATTCCCTGTTAAAATCAGCAGTTGGGAAGAACTGAGCAAATCTGGTGCACATTCCTTTGTCCAGATGTCAATGTGTTGTTTAAAAAGAATTACTTGCCATTGCTATGGTTATCAAAGAGTAGAGATCAGTGATTGATTCTATTCTACATCCTGCCTGTACTCTGTCATTGTGAGCCAGCATAAGACCCAGGTAAATGACAATATTTGACCCAATACAGACCACTTTTGCTTTGTATGGATGTAACTAGAACAAGAATCAAATCAAATGCTTATTTATTAAACTGCTATTTTCTCTGATAAGGCTTTTGCTTTGTATGAATGCAACCAGTACATGAATCAAATCAAATGCTTATTTATTAAACTGTTATTTTCTCTGATAAAGGCAGGAGATGCCAATAGAATCATAGCATTCATTAACTTTCAGAAATTTTTTATTTCTTCTGTATTTTTAGGATCATAATAAATAATTAATCTGATATGGTAATAATGAAAAACAAGATAAAGCATCCCAATATTGAGGTCCCCTATTTTTGGGCAGAAAAATGTTCATAATAGGAATTCATTAAATTGGGTTAATTAAAGTTGGATAAATTTGAAAAATATGAATCGTGGCAATTTTTTAATGTATTACTTCTGAATATCCACAAAACTGAAATGCAGCTCCAAGAGGACATTCTAATGAATAAATAAGAATGCAACTAATTAGCTATTCATTTGATATTATAAATAGGTGTTTCAAAAGTATTTGAGGGTGTTGGGAAATCGTTCCTCAAACTACTTTTCTTCGTTTTTTCCCCACTGTTAATATGTATGCAAACATTTCTCAAAGTAGATCGTCTCAACAACAACAAATTCTTATCTCCTTGGATGTATGTATGCATAAGAATAGATTTGGAAATTGGCAGATTTCTGCATTTTTTCCCATCTCAGGCCTCTTAGTACATGCATCTGTTTAATTTTGACCGTGTGGAGACAGTCTCTAGGCGGAGGAAGAATGAATGGTTGGCCTTCCTATTGTTGGAGGTGGGTAGATTTCTGTTGCTTTCCTCTTTTCCCAGAGGTTAGAGGCAGGCTACAAGAGCCTTCTAGAGCTTGCATTCTGAGCATCTTGTCTATAGGTGGAGCCGCCTATCTGGGCTTTGATGAAACCTCTTTCACTGATGATTCTATTTTCACATTTTTTAAAATAATCTCCCAATTAACTGCTTCAATATGTTTATGAAATTTCTAACCTGATAATACCAACAGGCGTAACATTTGGTGGAGATATTTTGATGTGAGCGGAGCTGGTAGTGGTAATACAGCAATAATTGCCGGCTCATTTACGGACTATTTAGGTCGTGCAGTGAGCCAGATGAGAAGAGCTAATGAGCACAGCTTCTTGCTGTAATTAGTCGAACAGTGGTGGCTCACAGATGATTTACAGTTTGAAAAAAAAAATCTGTGTATTTACTGAAGTGCTTATGTATTCTGTAAAGTTGTGACAAAGTAACAACTTGGGGATGTTGTGCTTTCCTCTCCCACATATTCTTCGGAGAGATTAAACAATAATGCTATCAACACCCACAGCTTCGGCGGAGAGCCGCGCAAGCGCACACAGGCTTCAGGTTCTCTCTGCCTGTTTCTCCTCGCCCTTCGCTCCTTCTCTTCCATCTCTTGCTTGCAGCTTTTCCTTCTTGCCATGGTAAAGCCAGATGGCTGGGGCTCCAAGGAGCAGAGCTTGGGCTAACTAGGGCATAGTGCTTGCTAGTGCTTGCTCTGCTGTAGAAGCTGCATTCTCCACCCTAAGAGTACTTTGGCCAGGAGGCTTTCTCCACCTGAAGGAAAGCATGGTAGACTGATGGCTGCCACCTGGGAGTAGATATCTATTTGGAAAATACTCTGTGTGTATGAAAAAAATAAAATCTAAGATGGCCGCCCTGCTGGAATTGTGAACTGAATCACCTTGAATGATCAGCCCGTGTGCCCTCACAGAGAAACATGCCCTGCTACGTCATTTCACAATCTTTATATTTTTTCCTGATTTTTTTTCTAATTTATTTTTATTCTAATATTGGTACAAATAATTTGTTAATGTTTCCAGTTAAATGTGGCTACTTGGCTTGCTAAGACCACTGATGGCTGTGGCAGCTAGAATAACAGTCGTGTAGAGAAACCCACAAGGACACATAATGGGCGTCCTGGAAGAAAAAATAGAATAAAAATCTCTTGGGCTATCTTTGAATTCTATATTAGCAGCAGAGCTTTCAGTTACATAAATACCAAATCTTACTGATGAATACAGTCCCATGAGCTGTTCGTGATTTTCCTGAGCTGAAAGCATCTTTAAAAATGGCACCATGCCTTATCTCTAGTTGATGAACACCCTGGATATATTTTGCCCACATTCAGATTGATACTAAAAACTTTATATGCAATGGTGTTCTGAATTTAGTTGAAATTAATAAATATCATAAAAAAGGCTATGGATCTAGAATGGTGGTTCTCAACCTTCCTAATGCTGTGACCCTTTAATATAGTTCCTCATGTTGTGGTGAGCCCCCCGAGCATAAAATTATTTTGTTGCTTCTTCATAACTGTAACTTTCCTCATATTATGAATCATAATGTAAATATGCGATGTGCAGTCTATCTGACATGCAACCCCCAAAGGGATCATGACTCACAGGTTGAGAACTGCTGATCTAGAATATATGTAAGAAAGTAGTAATTCTTAAGTCCAGATTGGGTACAGTTGTAAGGAGCATAGCTCTGCCTCTGTCCCCCCAATGTGAATTGCTTTCTTCTTGCTATTATGCCAGCCAATAACACCACTCTCACTCGTATGGCTCTGTACTTACAATTGTCTTCTTTTAATATTCTTTCGACTTTGCTGCTTGTGTTGCCTGCATCAGGGAAGAATCAATAAAAGAAATCTGTTAGTGTACCACATTCTGCAAGACAGAGATTGTTGGGGGAAGGGTCGCTTGTTCCTCCCAGCCACCCAGCCACAAAATAACTATGCAGAAAACCATATTATTTGCAATACTGATTGGCCAATAGCTTAAGCATATTTCTGGATAAACTCATATCCTAAACTAACCCATCTCTATTATTCTGTTTATCACCACGTGGCTGTGGCTTACCAGCTAAAATTTCCAGTGTCTATCTCAGGCGGCAGATCCATGGCTTCTCTTTGACTCCACCTTTCTTCTCCCATGCTATAGGCCAAGCCACTTTTCTTTATTCATTAACCGCTAAAATCAACACATAGACATAAGGACCTCCCACACCAAGAGATCTTGGTCTTTAGTCAGAGTTGCATAAATCAGATAAGGACAAGATGATTATGGAATTTGTGTGAGAAATAAAAGGCTAGGTATTCAAGAAGCCAAAAGCATATAACACCTTTTATTTTCCTTGTGTGGTTGGATATTGAATTTAGGGCCTTCTGCAAGTAAGCAAGTGCTCCTCCTCCGAGTTCTTTCCCTGGCCCAGCCATCAACATTTCTTGTGGGTGTCGTTGATGCTGATGAAAATCTGTCCAACCTTCCTTTCAGGGAAACATGCATGTTTGGATGGGTTAACGGCATCTGATAGCTAACAAGGATGACTTTTGAATTGTACCTTTTCTCTTCTCCATTGGGTTTATTCAGAAAGCCAAATAATTGTGTCCTTCAAAAGGGAAAAAGAGAGGAATGAGGTTAAATAGCCTTGACATTAAATAGGTTAGGAAAGACCTGGAGCATCTTCAAAGGGCATCTTAAACTTCAAGCAAGGAAAATGGTGTGCCCTGAGCAGCCATTTCCATTGTCTGTAGAACCAGCTAATGTGAGTCATGTGAAAAGATGGAATACTTACCATAGTGCCTGATTCACCAGAAGTAGCCCCTGCTGTCATTGTGATTTCTACTGTGGGTATAAATTACTATAAAAACTAGTTATTCTGAAAAAGCTGCCTCAGAATACTTTTATGACACTGATATTTGAGAGCTATTAAATGTTCCTTGACATGAGTTCCTTAAGAAAATGCATGCGGATATAGCTACACTATTAGACACATTAATTGAAGGTCTCTAAGTAAGGAGAAATGGGATTCACACCTAAAAGACCATCTACCACTCATAAAGATAATGGTGAAAATGTCTAAGCAAATTTTCTACTACACTAACTTCTCAGCGTCCACTCCCCCTCCGCTTTCATTAGTCTTTACTGACAGTTTAGTCAGAGGCATTAAACTTAACATGAGCCCCTTTGAAAGCGCACAGGTGCTAAGTTTCAGCTGTCATCTGTATATGCTCATCCCCAGGCTGCTTTAGTTATTTGCTGCATATTTCCCTCACTATTTTTATCATTGCCTGGAAGATATCATATCAATATCCTGGTGCTCTTATACAAATAATTGTAGGGAAGGCACAGCACCAATTTTGACAGTGGAGATTTGTTCCTTTCAATCTAGGATAGTCATTGTTACCTTAGATAAGGGTCTTCAAGATAGGCACTTAACTGAAATTAAACTTAATGTCTGGGCATCTCCAACTAACTCTCTTCAGACATTCTCAATTGTGTGTGTGTGTGTGTGTGTGTGTGTGTGTGTGAGAGAGAGAGAGAGAGAGAGAGAGAGAGATTGGTTTTTTTCTCTATGTCGGTCTTCTAAGACATGTAGGCCCCATGTAATTATTGTAGGTGTGGTCTATTGAATAAATGGCACACACACACACACACACACATCACAGTAAATGTAGCTTTGGAAAAATAAAATGAACTTACAGGGTAAGGTTAACTAGACATGAAGACAAAATTAGGAAAACTTCACATGGCTAGATTGCTCTTTATTATTTCAGGTACGTCTTTTCTAAATGTTAGTGACTACAGATCAATGAGTTTCTTTGAGAAGTAATATGTAGGAAGAAAATCGTGTTGGTGGAATGGAATCTAAGAAGTAATTGTCTGTTATTGTTCTCAGCAGAAATTTAAACCTGAGGTGCAGTCTTATAGTGAGGGAATTGGAGAAAACTGAAACTGAATATGTGCATGTGCCCTGATCTGTGTGAGCACAGAAGTGGGCATTTTTATACTTATTTTTCGGCTTCATTAAGGTTATAATTGATACAAAATAAAGTGCATATATTTAAAGTACACAACTTGATGAGTTTTGACGTACCTGTCATACCTGTGAAGCCATTGCCTTATCAAGATAACGAACATATCCATCACCCGTGAGGTTCCTTGTGCCCTTTGTAATGGATCCACCTCTACTCCTCTTCAGGCAATTAGTGGTGTGCTTTCTGTCACTATAAACTGGGTGGCATTTTCTGGGACTTACATAAATAAACCACAGCGTATGCACATGTTAATTGTCTCACTTCTGTCACTCAGTATAATTATCTAAGATCCATCCGTGTTGTGTGTAGGGTAGTTCATTCTTTCCCAGCTTGATTTGATGGTGTACCATAATTTGTTTACCACGTAATGAGGGACATTTGGAAGGTCGGGATTTTGGGTTTTTGTTTTGTTTTGTTTTGAGAGAGAGCTAAATAACTCTAGGCTGAACATTAGGGTACACATCTTTGTGTAGAAATATATTTTTGATTCTTGGATTAATGAAATGAACAGGTTGTACTGCAAACATATGTTTAATGTTTTCAAGATACTGACACACTGCATTCCAAGGGGAAACTTTCCATCAGGGTGTGAGGGTCTGCCTGTTCTACATTCATGCTCATACTTCATATGATCCTATTCATTTGAGGAGTACTTATTCTTCTGATTTTTGAAGCTGTTAGAATTGTTTGCAGGTGGGATTTCAATGTGTGTAGTATATGTGTGTATGTTTGTGTGTGTTTGCAATGTGTGCATCCAAGTGCATGCATGTGAATGCATGTGGAATCCAGAGATTAATGTTGGACATCTTGCCCTATTGCTTTCTAATTATCTTTAGAGACAGGATCTGTCATTGACCTAGAATTCACGTATTGGCTAGATTAGTTGGCCTGTGAGTTCCAGCGATCCTCCTGTCTGTGCCATTCCCAGTGCTAGTGTGATAGGTGCTTGCCTACTGAGCCATCTCTCTTACTGTGGTTCTCTTTTGTGTAGGTTCTTCAGTAATGCTTTCTGATTCTAACTACTTTATAATATTCTACGACCTTTGTACTTATCCATAAATCTGTGAATCAACTTGATATTTTTGTATAGAAAACAAAAAGAATACAAAGATGTTTAGTAGAATTAGATTGAATCTAGAGATTAATTTCGGAAAGATGTGACTTGGTGGCATTATTGAATCTTTTGAGTCAAGAATATATTGTCCCTCTACATGTATTTTGAGTGTATTTTAATTTCTACTTCTCAGTATACAATTTTCCATTTTCAGCCAGCTTTATTTCTAATAGCTACTTCTTTTTCATTACATTTTAAATGATGTATTTAGAGTGTTTTAATTTTAATTTTCATTGTTTTTGCAGGTATATAGAAGTATGTTTCCTTTATTGATTTTGTATTCCAAATTTTTTAAATTCTCTTTTGCTATAGGTCTGTACCCTGCCAATTGTACTTTAATAAAACACTGGTTGGCCAGTAGCAGGCATGAAGTATAGGTGGGGCAAGAAGAACAGAAGAATTCTTGGAAGATGAAAGAGTCCAGTTACAGAGGAAGCCAGACACAGAGAAAGCAAGATGAGAACGCCTCGCTAATGAAAGGTACCAAGCCACATGGCTAACACAGGCAAGAATTATGTGCTAATATAAGTTAGAAGAGTTACAAGAAGCCTGAGCTAATAGGCCAACCAGTAATTAATGTAGACCTCTGTGTGTTTCTTTGGGGCTGAACGGTTGTGGGACCAGGTGGGACAGAAACCTTTGTCATCATTCTTTGAATATTTGCTAGCATTTTTTACATATATAATAATGTTGACCATGACCAGTAGCAACGCTACTTATTTCTTTCCAATCTGTGAGAATGTATTAATTTGTTGATTCCATGTTGCATTGTTAGAACCCCAAGGGCCATGTTGATGAGAAGTCATAGGATCAGACACTTTCATTGCCTTCCCAGTTTTAAAGAAAGAACACTGGATTTTCAGCACAAATGCAATGCTAGCAGTAGGACTTTTTTCAGTGGAGATTCCAAGTATGACCCACCATAACAAGCTTAGTCTTTTAATTTCCCTTATGTTTCTTTTTTAAAAAAATATTTATTTATTTATTATGCATACAATATTCTTTCTGTGTGTATGCCTGAAGGCCAGA
>LOEQ01002536.1:165566-176255 GCA_001685075.1 Bramus lutescens
TCTCTCTCTCTCTCTCTCTCTCTCTCTCTGTGTGTGAGTGTGTGTGTGTGTGTGCACGCACGTGTGTGTGTGTGCTCACAGATCCTCATACTTATGTAGATGGCTGGACACAAGCTCTTTCTATTATTCCTAGATGACATGACACTTGGTTGGCTTTTGGAGCATTATGCTTTAACAAATGCAACACCATGTTTGTCTTGTTTAAATTACATAGATTTTGAAGATCAAATTCAGGTCTGCGTGCTTGTAAGGGAAACACTTTAGTACCAGTTATGTCCCCAGCCCCTGCTTAACGTCTTCTGATGCATATAATGCTTGTTAATATGGAATTTGTACAGGTATTTTATAAGTATCACACACATGTATCCTGCATGTATAAACTTTTGTTTTTCCACCATAAACATTGGAAAACCACTGAGGATGTTATAGTTTCAGTTTAAAATATAATTTTAACTGGTTCTTTTCAGAAAGACTCTTTATATGTAACAAAATATTTATTATATTGAGGTAAAGTTACTAGAGTATGAATATAGTGTTCTTAAGACCTATGCTAATTAATACAACCACTAAATTCACCCAGTGTTTCTTTATTTCTTCTTATCCCAGAGTGTCCCTTAATAGGTCAGAATTATCACAAATTTATGAACATTGCTTTGCAAATCAATGCTTTCTTAGAAAACAAAGAACCACCCAATGTGCAGATGTAGAAAGCCCTACGTTTAGGTATTTACAAACTATTCTTAATTACTTTGACTTCCCTTGTATTTGAATCTCCTTCAGTTTATTGACATATTAATTCTTTGAATTTTATCTAATAGCACAAGGAGTATATAAAAGAATCATTAGCTAGCTGAATGTTTTCCTTTGTAAATTACATATCTTAAAATTTTGATTCAAAATATTTGTCCCTTTGTGGCCATAGGTATTTTTCTTATTACAATTGAAGAACAAACTTGTACCATCAAATTTAGAATGAAAATTATCAGGGGGCTTTTTCGAAGACCCCCATTGCTTTTGCATGGAAGTATAAAATAGTTATTACCTTCAAAATGTTATTTGAAAAGCATTGCTTCTACAAGATGCTATTATATAAATGATCTTTGGAGGGCCTCAGAGCTCATGATAAAACCACCAAATTGCTTATTAGGAGGCAAGCAACAGTTGTGCTGAGATAAGTGTGGTAGGCTTAGAAAAGCACATTGATGGTGTGGTCCACCTACACAAACTCAGCTTCTGCAGGAACACAGCAAACACTCCGAATTCATTAGCATGCAGTATTTACTCAAAAGCTGCAAAACATTGTGTTTGCATAATTTTATCAATTGTCAATAGTAGCGCTTGCCAACATTCATATATTTTTTTCGAGATGCCAAATTAAGAGCAGGAAGAAAGTTTGTGTCAATATTAATACTGAACTCACTCGAAATGATGACATATATTAATAACGCATCTGGTTCCACATTCACAATTGAATTTAAAGGCCAAACACAACCCTGGTCTGGGAAACATTTTTATGAGGGAATCATGTTCTTCAGACACCTAATATTTCTTGTTTGAAATTTGTAAATCATGTTTTGTCTTCTGCACATGTCTACCTTCCCAAAAATTCTTCTGTGCTTTGGTATGGGGTGCATGTAGTTAGAACTCATGTAGCACTAAGACAAAAATCATGGGGCACCACACAGTTTACAAAGGATTTTGCGGGTGCAGAGCATATTAGTCTTAAAACCTCTTTGTTTGGGGAACAGCTGGTGTGGGCTGAATATGGAAATAACTGTCGTAAAACAAGTGTTAAGGACTTGCTAGAAACAAGACTCCGTTTATGTACAACATGTTTCAATTCTCTTTCTTTCCTGTCTCACTTCTCTCTATAGTCCCTGATCAAAACAATGAAGATTCTGAGTCAATATGTGTGTGAGTATGTGTATGTATATATACACATTTGTATGCTCATATATACGGGACAAAATGATGTATTGATGCATATGTATGTACATTTAAAATTTTTACAATTATGTATGTTTGATTTCTTCATTTTTGTTCAAAAACACTAAATAGGCAATGTCTAACCAAGAACTAGTTTGTNAGGGGGGGGAAATGGCCATTTGGCTCTTTTTTCTGAATTTAACTTTCAATATATCATTGACATACAGACACAATAATTGTGCGCTGCCCAAATCCCATCACATACTGTATAAGAACAAACCTGAGTCATTTTGAACTTGGAAAATAAAGAGAATGTTTTTTTCTTATTAAATTTTTAAATTAATTTTGCATACCAGCCACAGTTTCCCCCCCTCGTCTCCATTTGTTCCCTCTCCTCAGTTCCTTTCTACCCCCATACACTTCCCAGAAAGGGTAAGGGCTCCCAGTCAACAAAGCCTGGCATATCAAACTGAGGCAGGACCAAGCTCCTCCCCCCCTGTATCAAGGCTGAGTGAGGCATCCCACCCTAGGGACGATGGCTCTTAGAGTCAGCCCGTCACTGTGGGCTCCACCAATCTCTTTAGAGTTGTTCCAATAGAATTTCTAGCAGAGTCTATAATCTAACATTGTTACATTTTTTTTTTCAGTTTGTTCCCAACCCACTCCTGTTCGGATGTTCATTTAGAAGGAACCCATGAACCAATGTCATCATGGCTCATTTTTAATGCTGTCAGTGCTGCCAATTCCCTCTAAATGATTTTGCTTTTCAGTTTGAAAGGAAATGAAACGGTTATTGATAGGCTAATCAATTGGAAAGCTTTAATGAGATTATTCCTCAGCACGTAAATTTCTGGAGGGCAGGAGGATCTATTTACTAAGGGTCTCTATCATTATTCTGTCTTGCTTCTTGTTAATAATGTGCATTCTATGTAAGCAGAGAGACAATTGTAGACTAATGGGTAGTGGCAGTCAGGAGCAGGTCATTTCTAACATTGATAATTGTGGCTTGGCATATTCCAGACCACCCCTGTTGGAGCATGATGTACTGAGCCCTGGGGAGCTGTGAGGGAGGCTCCAGTCGGAAAGGCAGAGGGTCTTTACCTCAGGTGCATTTGTTCCCTGGATTGTTCTTGGATGTGACTTCATGCCTCCTGTGACAAACATTTACATTCCATTCATAAGACATGTTCATTCTTGTTGGATGTCAGATTATAGCTATAGGACCCAAGCTAGTCAGTGTACCCTGATCCTGGATATATGAGATACAGTCCCTTCTTGGGCAAAAGAACCATATCAGAATTTGTAAGCTCAATGTCTTCAGTCTCACAGAGTTCTCCGACACATCTCTATCCACAGTTCCTGGATCCCACTTTCCCACCCGTTGTCCAGTGCCCTGCATTGACTGCAGCTACCTTTCAGGGCTAAAAGTTAAACTTGCATTGTAAGTCAGCCAATTGCATGATGAGCACTTCTGTTTGGTCTTCTATGGATGACTATTGGAAAGATGATTCTTTTAGGACACACTTAGCAGCTCTGATTGCTCATTTGCATCTGGAGGAAGGAACCTGAATTCCTGAGCACATTCTCTTTCTTTGTTACTTTGCCCAGAGAAGCTCCAAGCAACCAGCCAACATTCTTTAGTCAGAAATGTTCCAAAGTTTTATATGTATCACTGTATTCCTTGTCCCTCACATAGAGTGATCTTGAGGATTAAATCCATTAATCCTGTGTGATTCTTTAATATGTTAACCCAAGAATTGTTACTGCTCTCTATTCTTTCAGAAATACCTTTAGCAAACCTAGGTGTAGTCAGATTACAGATAACTCTAGAAACTACCATGTCCATTAGAGGAAATTCATCCTTACAATTCTGTTTCTCTATACCAACTCCTGGTACCAAAATCTGTAGTAGGCAGAGTTTTCTAGATTGCAGAATCAGCCATACATGATGAAGAGGCAGAGAACTCTCTAGCTGCCAAGTCCAGGATGCTGCATACTTATCAGTCTCATTCTGGTGCTGTATGTTTGCAAGTTTCATGCCGAGTTACTGATACTGAGTCCACAATGGAACAAGTGAGGTCAGGCAGGCACACACTCATGCTATTTCCTCCCAAGTTTCTTTGTATATGAACCACCTATCAAAAAGTGTCACCATGTTGAGCATGGGTCTTCTCCACTTTGTTAGTCCCCTCTGGAAATATCCTTATAAATATACTGAAGGGTGTGCCTTTTAACTCGTGTCAAATATACAATCAGGATCACTCTTGAGGGTCAACATCTTTGTCATGTTCTGGGCCTTAGCAATCTTCCGATTCTTCTTCAGTCAGTATAATGTTAGCTATTGACCTATTAGAATCGGCTTTTGCTTTATTTTGATATGTCCTCTACATGCTTGGTTTGATCGTCAGTCATTTTGTCATGAAGGGGTGTGGAATTTTATAAAATGCCTTTTAAAATTATTTCTTTTGGTTTCTGAGCTTATAATATAATTACATTATTTCCTTCTTGTTTTTTTTCTTTTCTCTAAACCCTCCCACATACTTCTCCTTGCTCTCTTTCAGATTCATGGTAGTTTTTCCATTGTTGAGTGTTATATACATTCATTCCCACATACATACATACATACATACGTATATGAATATTTCTAAATATAAACTTCTCCACCTGCAGTAGAATGTTACTTGTTTGTAAGTTTTCAGGCTGACCAATTAGTAGTAGATAACCAAGTAGTGTGGTCTTCCCCGAGGGAGACTCTTTATCCTGCCTTCAGCATTCCTCATCTATCTGCAATTCTTTGTGAAGAGTAAAATGTCTTTTATGCGTCTATTGAGATTATCCTATGGATTTTGTCTTTGAATCTTGTTTATTTGGTATATTAAACTAATTATTTTGCAGATATTAATTCATCTTTCATCCCTGAATTGAACCCTAGGTCACCATGATTAATAACTTTTAAACATGCTGTTGGGCTTTTCACATCTATATTCATCAAAGTTATTAGCCTATACTTAACTTTTTGTCATGTCTTTCCATGGTTTTGTAGCAGGTCATGCTGACCTCATATAATGTGTTTAAAGTAATTCTTTTCTGTCATACTTTTAAAAAGTAACACAAAGAAAATTGTAGGGTTTTTTTTTTAAAGAAAATACTTGGCATAATTCAGCGTGAAGAATCTATCCTTGGTTTTCCTTCTTTGGAGGCTTCTTAATACTAATTCAGTCTTAATGATCCTGTGAGACCAAAATAGACTTTGAGTGTTTTGTTTCTTCCTGGCCAATTGTTAGTAAGATTGTTTCTTCTATGTTCTAAAATTCTGTTGGCATATACTTTCTGATAATAACTATTAATGATCTGTCTCTGAAGTATCTGTTGTCATGTCTCTCTATCTTTGATTTTGAGTTTCCTCTGTTTTATTGTTAGTCTAAGAGTGCATCAATCTTTTTCATCTGTTGGGGGGAAAAAAGAAACACTGCTTCTTTTGTTGGTCTCCCGCTGTGTTTTTTCATCTTCATTTCACTCTGTCAGCTCCAGTTGCTGATATTATTTCTGTGCTTGGGGGTTGGACTGTCCTCCTTTTGGCTTCTGAGACCCAGTCACTGCTCTTTTGTTTCATAGCTTTCTTCTTCTCCATGTGGACCTTGAATGCTGTCACCTTCCACCTCAGTGCTGCCTTCTCTCTCTCTCAAGGGGTTGTTATTGTCTTCTGTCTCCATTTCTATTCTCTATGAGAAATTTCTGAAATTTCTTTTGTTCTTGATATCTTCTTGAGCTATTGGTTGTTCAAAAATAATTGTTTAATTTCCGTACATTCATAAACTAGAGTTTTTATTATTTTTTATTATTAATTGTTAGTCTTCTTTGTGTTCAGAAATGATAGGTTATGGATTTCAGTTTTTAAAGTGCTGTGGAAACTTTGTTAGTTTCCTATCCACGGTCTCGATAAGAACACTCCATTTTAGATGATGTTTCATGTGCTGATGGAAAAAAAATATATTTGGAAACTATGTCTGTTGTATGAAGCTGCTAGTTCATTTCTAGGCCACCCGGCAGCTCAAACCTGAAATAACCACACAGAAACTATATTATTTGCAATACTGTTTGGCTAATAGCTTAAGCAAATTTTTTAGGTAATTCCTATCTTTAAATTAACTCATGTCCATTAATTTGTGTATTGCCACAAGGCTGTGGCTTACTGGGTAAAGTTCTAGCATCTGTCTCCAGTGGGGCTACATGGCTTCTCTTGACCCCACCTTCTTTCTCCCAGCATTCAGTGTAGTTTTCCCCACTAATTTCTGCCTTGCTATAGGCCAAATCAATTTCTTTCTTTATTAACCAATAAAAGCAACACATAGACAGAAGGACCTCCCACACCATATCCCCTTTTCTGTTTAAATAAAAAAATCAAGGTTTTAACTTTAACATAGTAAAATTACATAACAAGATAGGTATCAAGCAAGAATTGCAGTTACTATATATATACTTTATCTTTAATCATAATTAAGAAAAACTATAACTATCTATTCTTCAACTTCATCAAAGACTCCAGAAGGATATAATATTACCTAAGTTAATAAGAAGTGCATTATAAACAACTTCCAAAACTCTAGAATGACAGAGACATTTCTCTGACTGGACAGTCACCCAAAGTCCTTCTGTAACATTGGGGCATCCAATCTTAAGCCCACAGGCCCATAGTATCCATCATACTTTTCCATGAAGCAGGAAATTTCAAAGACAGCTCCACTTATATTGGCAGTTTGTCAGCTACTTTCCTCTGTGTCCCACAGAATTTCTAGCAGACTCTCTTATTCAAGAAACCCAAAGGACAGTCTCACCTTTAGGCAAGTTCAGCAGTCATTTCTCTGTAGGTCTTGTATGTCCATTTCATACAAGATAGCATCAAGTAGTCCAAGCAGGAGCAATTTCTTACCCAAATGACAAGCAAACTCCATAAGGAGCCTCTTCAATGCCCATCTTCCTCTTGAAGTAATTGGTGCTGCCAGGAGCAGAGGAGCAGATGTGTCTCATGGTCATGAAAAGTCTAAGGTTTTAAAAATATTTTAAATGTCATATCCTGAATGTCTTTGAAAGATATGAAGAATACCTATCTAACTGAAATATATTTCTACGTATCTAGAAAACCTAACTAACATGACTATAAGCTTGATGATTATAGATGATATCTATTCACCTATATTTCTTAATTATACATTTCATTTTTAAGTGAATGGCACAATCACAATACCTTAATCAAGAGCAGAAATATACATATAATAATATTGAGCTAAACTTTTATCAATAAACCAAGATCCATAGCAATACAAATCTCTATAGCATATCTACCTTCAAATGTAAACAAACATTTATAAACAATCATTTAGGAAATTTGGGCATAGTTCTCTCCAATATGCTTCCTGCTTTTTATTGGGCAAAGTAATTTTTGGGGGATTGTTCATGGTGACCGTTTTGGGGATTTTGGTCCATCAAACTACATTAGTCTGGAAGAAATTCACAGGTTCTCATCTTCTGTGGAAACAAAGAAGAACCTCTTTTCCAAAACAACATATCCTTAGACCCGTATTCTGAAGTTGGTTTATCTTAGCAGCCCTTACAATGAAATGTTTCTCTGTACTTAGCTTCTTCACAGTCAAAAAATTCAAAGAAAACACAATAGTATACATAATCCAAACTGTGAATATTCCATTTTTACATGGCTTATTTTTCTTATTCTATTACTTTTTCTACAAGTTTACTCTGTCTCTTTAAAGACTTTGCTTTATTTCTTTTTTTAAAAAAAACAATAACCCTCTATGCTCTTTTTCTTTTCTCTCCCAAGGGTATGTATATTTATCCAACACTGTGACCCATTTAGAGGTCTTTTCCATCTGGATTCGTCTATATTGCATATCTGTAATCCTTTTCTGACAAGAACAGCTTTTTTTAATGGCAAGTGGGTGTGGCTAAGACCAATTCTGCAACACTGCCTGTTGACTCCACCCAGTCAAACATGATGGAGGTGTTCATTGTCTCTGAGAGCCATCATATTGTCCATTTTCAGGCACACAGTGGGTCTATGTTGCCATTAAGTACTCTGTTCACAAACCCCATTTAAATGCTCCATAGCCAGACCTCCAGAAAAGCCAGAGTTCATGCTGGCAACATGGCCTAGGAAGCTGCCATTTCAAAACTACACAGCTTTTTTTTCTGCTACTGCTGAATCAGGAAGACCTCTCTTAAAGGATCTGCAGCATGCTGCCAGAAAGCAGAGCCCATACAGAAAAATGCAACTAAACTTTGTTTTTTAGTGTCCAGAATTCCTTTTCAAGCCCTCTCAGGTTTTACATGGATTTAGCTAGCACACAATTGGAATACCAATTTGTTGTATGAAGGCCACTTGTTAGTTCCCAGATAATCGGCCCTGAAATAATCACACAGAAACTATATTATTTGCAATACTGTTTGGCCAATAGCTTAAACATATTTCTGGCTAATTTATATCTTTAAATTAACCCACCTCCATTAATCTGTGTATCACTGTGAGGCAGTGGCTTACCAGGTAAAATTCCAATGTTTGTTTCAGGCAGGGTTGTATGGCTTCTCTTGGCCCCACCTTCTTTCTCCCAGAATTCAGTTTAGTTTTCCCCACCTAGCTAAGTTCTACCTTCCTATAAGCCAAAGCAGTTTCTTTATTCATTAACCAATAAAAACATCACATAGACAGAAGGACCTCCCACTTTTGTCAACAATGTAGGTTTTATTTTGATGTTTCTTTGTTGCATTTTTTGTGTAGGATGATAGAAATGGGATGATCTGTCTATTGCTAATACTGTGGTTCTAACACTCATAGCTATTAGTAGTGTGTTGGAATCTATCCAGTTAAATCTCCTAGTATTTTTTCAAATACTCGAGTCCTCTGATATCGCATGTAGTATTTCTAAATTGTTATTTGCTTTTGCTATTTAGACTCCATTATCAATATATAATGACCTCTCTTTTACTATCTATTTTAATTTAAAGTCTATATTACCTGCAAGAAGTATAGTTACTCATGATGTCTGTTGAATTCCACTTGCATGCAAAAATCTTACCTGATTATTTAACTTTCAGTTTATATATGGTCCAGAGAATTGGTGAGTTTCTTGTAAGTAATACAAAATTGCATCTTCTGTTTTATCCATATTGTCTCTCTAGTCCTATAACTGGACAATTTAATCCATTTATGGTAGTTATTATCATTTTACTTGTTTTCTTTTGGGGTCTTCATAATAAAGATATAAATGGTTTATGGTCCATACTAACAGTATGTGCTGTCTAGTTTATGTCAACTTGGCACAGGCTACAGTCATCTGAAATGAGGGAGCATCAATTGACAAAGTGCTTCCACAAGATCAGAGAGTATGCAAACCCATTGGGCATTTTCTTAACTAGGAATTGATGTGGGAAGGCCCAGCCCATTGTAGGTGGTGTCCTCCCTGGTTTGGTGGTCATGGGTTCTATAGGAAAACAAACTTGAAAGTCATGATGAACAAGTCAGTAAGCAGCACCCTCAATGGCCTCCTGCCTCCACATTCCTACCCTGTTTGAGTTCCTGCCCCTGGCTTTCTTCATTGATAAATAGTGATGTGGAATTGTAGGTAAAAAAAAAAAAGGCCCTTTCATTTCCAAGGTGTTTTTGGTCATGGTGTTTCATCATAGGAGTAGTAACCCTAAATAGAATACAGTGTTAAAACATTCTAAATTAGTTTCTATAATTAACTCTATTAACTCTAACTGAGTTTTACACCTTTTATGTTTTTGTTTCTTATTCACTAATATCCCTTTCCTTGTGATAATTTCCTTTAGCATTTCTTATAACAACAGGCCTGGTAAAGATCTGTTCTCTTTTATTTTTTGAGTATGAGATTTGGATAAGGCAACTATGCAGGTGTGTGGTGGGACTGATTAATTGGGCTGCCATCTGGATTGCTCTGAGTCAGTCAACTGCATCAACTGCTCCATCTACAAGCTGCTTGACCTCAAGGAGGAGCAGGTGCGGCATAACTAGATCCAGGAGCAAGTCAGCCCCACTAAAGATGAAAACCTGAAGCATGGCTGTGTTCAAAGATTGTCATAGTCACTGACACTTGCCAAGGGACCGAAGAGACTGAGAAATCAATGGGGGCCCCGCAGAGCCCTCAGTATCCCTGGAATAACTTTTTAAAAGGCAGGTCCCACGGAAAGATGATTTTTAAAAGTGGACTCACGAAATTGGAAAGAAAGATGGCAGGTAGAGTGGCAAAACTACAGATGTGGTAAAGGAGGGTGTCTCAGTCAGGGTTTCCATTGCTGTGAAGAGACAGCATGACCTTGATAACTCTTATAAAGGAAAACATTTATTTAGGGTGGCTTACAGTTTCAGAGGTTTAGCTTATTACCATCATGGCGGGAAATGATGGCAGGCAGAGAAGGAGCTGAGAGTTCTTCATCTTGAGTCACAGGCAAGATGTGTCACTGGATATCCTGTGCAACGGAGACCTCAAAGCCCACCCCCACAGTGATGCCCTTTTCCAACAAGGCCACAGCTACTTCAACAAACCCACATCTTCTAATAGTGCCACTCCCTTTGGGGGCCATTTTCTTTCAAACCACAGCAGAGGGTAGGGGAGTGATTTGGGACCACAGCTACAGCAAAGTACATGCCATTACTAAAGAGAGATGGTCCTCAGCCTGCAGCATGGAGCTGACGCTACCGCTCGCCATGGTGGGAGAAGCAGCACTCAGGGT
>LOEQ01002536.1:176269-202801 GCA_001685075.1 Bramus lutescens
GGCACTACCCACAAGTAGTGCCCAATGTCCCTCAGGGTGACCAGCATTAAGAGTGGAGAGGAGTGTGACAGAATGGACCTTGCTTAGATCCTTCGCTGGATTTTCTACCTAGTATCAAGATCACCTTGACTCTGGGCTACAGTAGGATATCTGAGATGAGTCTCAGTGATGGTCCAGTATTTATGGTGCTTCAGAAACCAGAGACCTGGAACCAGACCAATGACTCATGGTAATGAGTTTTGCTTATAAAGTTGTTTGAAACAAAAAA
Organism: Bramus lutescens; assembly: GCA_001685075.1. Classification (NCBI taxonomy): domain Eukaryota; kingdom Metazoa; phylum Chordata; class Mammalia; order Rodentia; family Cricetidae; genus Bramus; species Bramus lutescens. The sequence continues at coordinate 176,538 of LOEQ01002536.1, forward strand.
AAAATATATTAAGTGAAACACTGCAGTTTCCAATGTTATTATGGCACATGAATTTACAATGGAGAAGTATGTATGTGGTGGAGAGAGATAGAGCCCATCTGAGGCCCAAGCCCATCAGCAAGGCCTATACTGCCACCTGAGGCCATTGATGTCTATGACCATGCTGCTGCCAGGGGGCCAAGTTTTGGTCTATGGTCCTGCAATAGTTGGGGTTTGTGTTGATGTCCTTGGTGGCCATGTTACCACCAAAGACATTGGGGATGACCATAGTCTGTGTTGCTGCTTGAAGCCATGTTGTTGTCCATGGACCCTGATGCCACAGAAGGCCACGTAGATGTGAGTAGCCTGTGTGGTCACCGGGGTTCATGTCTGGGTCTGTGGTCCTGCTACAGCTGGGGGCCATGTTGATGTCCATGGCTGGGTTACCAACAAAGGCCATGTAGATGTTCATGGTCTATGTTACCACCAAAGGTTATGGGGATGTCCCTGGTCTGTGCTACTGCCTGAAACCATGTTGATGGGTCTGGCTTATCTTGACCAGTGTAATATTGTCTAGTTTCTTCCATTTACCTGAAAAATTTATGATTTCATGTTTTATAGCTGAAAAATTCTATTTTTCCATGTTTTTATAATCCTCCCATCAGTTGAAGAACATTTAGGTTGTTTCCATTTCCTCGCTATTGTGATTAGAGCAACAGTGAATGTGGCTGACAAGATTTCTGTGAAGCTGGATTCTTAGTCATTTAGACATATGCCAAGTGGTGGTATAGTTGGTTAGTTGGGTTATATGGGAAATCTACCTTTAGCTATTTGAGAACCCTCCTTTCTGATTTCCGGAGAGGCTGCACCTGTTTGCAATTGCACCAATGCTGCCTGAGGGTTCTGCATTCCTCATATCCTTATCAGCATGTTGCAAGTTTTATTTTCTTGGTCATAACCATTCTGACTGGAGTAAAGTGAAATCTCAAATGAGTTTTAATTTGCATTTCCCTAATTGCAAAAGATGTTGAACACATTTTGAAATATTTCTTAGGTATTTTTCCTTCTGTTAGATTTCTAAGATTGAGTAGGGTTTTTTTTTTCATGATTTTTAAATGTTCTTTGCATATTTTGGATGGCAAACCTTCTAATTGTTGCAAGGAACAGCTTGTTCATCCCAGCCACCCAGAACTGAAATAATCACACAGAAAATGTATTAATTAAAACACTGCTTGGCCCATTAGTTCTAGCTTCTTATTGGCTAACTTTTATACCTGAATTTAACCCATTTCTAGTAATTTGTATATCGTCATGTGGCAGTGGCTTATCCGGCAAAGATTCAGTATCTCTGTCTCTGTTGTCTCCATGGTGTTTCCCTGACTCTTTCCTTCTCCCAGCATTTAGTTCTATCTTCCCTACCTACCTAAGTTCTGCAGGTTAAGGCAGTTTTCTTTATTCGTTAACAGTAATTAAACCACAGAGGGGAACTTCCACACCATCTAATATATATTTAACATACAGCAAAGATTCTGTTCTATCCTGTATGCTTCCCCTTCATTCAATTGATTGCTTTCTTAGCTGTACTGAAGCCTTTTGGCTTTCTGAGGTCCCATTTGTCAATGGTTAGCCTTCATTCCTAAGAATGTAATGAGAGAAAACTATTTCTTACACCTTTATTCTATAAGACACTGTTTTCTTCTAAGAGTGTCAGAGCCTGAGGTTTCACATTGGAGACTTTTATCCATTTGTACTTATTTTTGTGCAAAGTAATAGATGTGACTCAATTTTATTCTTTTTAATGTGAACATCTAATTTTCCCAGAACCATTTGTTGAAGATACTGTCATCTTCCAGTGTGTGCTTTATGCATTTTTGTCAAACCTCAGATGGTCATGGCAACATGCACTTACATTTGAGTTTTTGTGCCATCTGTCTTTATTATTATAGTTCTATAATATATCTGGAAATCTAGAATGGCAAACCTACCAGCATTGTTCCTTTTACTCAGTATTGATGTGGCTACCAGGAGTCATCCCATATGAATTTTAAGATTTTCTTATGTGAAGAATGTTGTAGGGATTTTGGTTGTGATTTCACTGAACTTTAAAATTGCACTTTGGTAGAATGGTAATTTTCACTATACTCATCCTACCAATCTATGAGCATGTGGCATATTTTCATTTTTTAAGGTCTCCCTTAATCTCTTCAGAAATTTAAAGTCTTCATTGTAGATTTTTTTTTCATCCACTGTTAGGCTTTGTACTGGCTGGTTTTGTGTCTCAACTTGACAAAAGCTAGAGTCAACAGTAAAGAGGAAGGAGTCTCAGTTACTGAGGAAAGGCCTCCATGAGATACAGCTGTAAGGCATTTTCTCAATTAGTGATTAAAAGTGGAAGGCCCCAGTCTATCATAGGTGGTGCCATCCCTGGGCTGGTGTTCCTGGGTTCTATAAGAAAGCCGACTGAGCAAGTCAGGGAAAGCAAGGCAGTAAGCAACACCCCTCCATGGCCTCTGCATCAGCTCCTGCCTCCAGGATCCTGCATTATTTGAGTTTGTGTCCTGACTTCCCTCAGTGATGAAGAGCAATGTGGAAGTGTAAGCCAAATAAATCCTTTCCTCTCCAACTTGCTTTTTGGTCTTGGTGTTTTGTTGCAGCAATAGAAACTTTAAACAAGGCAGGCATACTAGATATGTTATGTTCCATAGTGGATGGAAGTTTGATCATGATCTTCATCTTAGTATGCTTGCTGTTGGTTTATAGAAAGGCAACTAATTTTTGTTGATTTTTTAATCAATATTTAATTGATTTTATATACTTCCAATTGGTTGAAATGATTTATCATTGTAGAAGTTTTCTGGTAGAATTTTTGGGATGTCTTATGTATAATATTTCATCTGCAAATAGGAATAATTTGACTCCTTTTTCTATTTGTAACCCTTTAATTTCTTGTTTCCTGTTTCATGTATCCTTATTTGGTTTGGATAGTTGAGTGAAATGTTTCACAAAAAAGTTTGGAAGTACATCTTCTGTTTCTGTATTTTGAATACTTTAAGAAGTATTAGCTGTGGATCTTCTTTGAAAGTCTGGTAATATTCTGGTAATATCGTTTCCATCTCCTGATTTATTATGGCTTATGTTGTCTAGGTTGTTGATCTCTTCTTGGTGGTTTAGATGATCTAGAAATTCCTCTATTTATTTTAGAATTTTTTTGTTAACCAAATGGAGTGTTTACTTTTTAAGTATCCCAGGATAAGGTTCTGAACTTCTTTGGTCTCTATTATAATGCTTCCTTGTTTGTTTCTGATTCTTTTAATTTGGCATTATCTCTTTCTTGATTACTTTCTTGTTAGTAGGACCAAGGTTCTGTAGATCTTATCTTCTAAAAGAACCAGCTTTTAGATTCATTGATTCTTTCTAATGTTTTCTTTATTTTCATTTCATTAATTTCAACAATGCTCTGAGTTTTATTATTTCTTATTGTCCAATAGATTTGGGTTTGCATTGTTTTTGTTTTCTCAAAGTCTTTAGTTGCATCAATATGTTATTTATTTATGCCCTTTTCCTGTGAGTTCAAGGCCACCCTGGGTTGCATGAGATTGATCCAATCTCAAAGAAACAGAGCCAGGCAGGCATGGATGGCTCATACCTTTGATCCCAGTACTTGGAGTCACACACTTTAATTCCAGCACTAGGAAGGTGGAGACAGAGAGGAATATAAAGCAGGAGGAGACAGGAGCTCATGGTATTCAGTCTGAGGACTTGTAGAGACAGGATGCCCCACTCAGTCTGAGGATTTTGTAAGGGTAAGAACTAGTGGCTGGCTGCTCTTTTCTGTTCTTTCAGCCTTTAGCCTCTAATATCTGACTCTAAATTTTTATTATTAAGACCAATTAGAAATTGAGTTACATATATATATATATGTGTATGCACACACACACATATATATATATACATATATATATGTTTAAGATTATAATATCTTCTTGCTTAATTGGCCCCTTGATTAGAATAGAGTGTTTTTCTTTATATCTCTTGATTTGTTTTAATTGAAGTCTATTTCATCACATTTTGGGCACCTGTTTGCCTCCTAGTCCTATTTACCAGAAATACTTTTATCTGATTTTTGATTTTAAGGTGGTGCCTATCTTTCAAGCTAGAATAAATTTCCTATACATAACAGGAAAAAATTGGTTTCTTAATTCATTCAGTTAATCTGTGTTTATGATTAGGGAACTGAGGCCATTACTATTTAAAGTTCATGCTAAAAGTTGTATGTTGATTGCAATCATTTTGTTGTTTTTTTTTACATTTGTGTTCTTAGCTACTTTAGAAATTATAGTTTCATTTTCTTTATTTCTACAGCCTGTTGGCTATTCTGTTTCCTGTCCCCAGTTTGAAGTATACCTTCCAATATAGGTGGGTGGACATGAGCTCTTTCAGTCTGTCTATATCATTGGAAAATATTCTTTCCTTTCAACTATTGGCAGACATAGTATAACCATCTATGTTAGCCTCCCTGATCTTTTAGAACTTGGCATACATTGTTGCAGGCACTTCTGGCTTCCCTAGAGAAATCAACATTTATTCTGATGGGTTTTCCATTATAGAAGGTTTCTGGGGTTTTGTTGTTGTTGTTTTTGTTTTATTCCTTGTAACTTCAAATATTCATTCATTGTTATTGTATTTTTTTCTTTTTTCCTTCCTAAGTCCACTTCCATCCAGATCTACTCCTTTATGTCTCCCTTAACAAAACAAACAGTCTACTAATGGATAATAATAAAATAAAATAATAAGGTATAACAAAAACTATCACATTGAGGCTGGACAAGGAAACCCAATAGAAGGAAAATATCCCCAAGAGCAGGAAAAAGAATCAGAGACCCTTGTGTCTTAGGGTTTCTATTGCTGTGAAAAGACATCATGACCACAGCAACTCTTTTAAAGAAAACATTTTACTGGGGTGATTCACTTACTTATAGTTTCAGAAGTTCCATCCATTATTATGATGGGAAACATGGCAGCATGAAGGCTGAAAATGCCACATCTTGCAGGTAATAAGAAGTTGATTGAAACTCTCAGCAGTATCCAGAGCATTGAAAATCTCAAACCCTGCCCCCACAATGATGCACTTACTCTAACAAGGCCATACCTACTCCAACAAAGCCACACATCCTAATAGTAAGACTCCCTATGATATTATGGGGGTCAGTTACATTCAAACTGTCATATTATCCATTTACACATTTGGAAGTTCCATATACATACTAGACTGAATGCAATAAAATATACACAGAGGACCTGGTGCAGAACCGGTAGAGCTTGTTTTTGCTGCCTCAGTCATTGAGTTCATATGAACTTTGCTTGGTTGATGTAGAGGGTCTTCTTCTTCTGGTATCCTCTGTCCCCTCTGGCTCTTACACTCTTTCTTCCTTCTCTTCTTCAGGGTTCTATGAGCTCTGCTGGGAGGGATTTGATGGAGACATCTAATTTAGAGCTATATGCTTTCCATGTAATGTCTAGCTATGGGTCTCTGGATCTGTTCCTATCTGCTTTAGGAGGAAGCTTTTCTGATGATGACTGAATAAGGCATGGATCAGTGAGTATAGTAGGACATGATTAGAAGTCAATTTATTGTTCATTATATCCAGAAATTGGTAGCAACTTAGATGCCCCTCAGTAGAAGAATTGATAAAGAAAATAAATTACATTTTTACACTGGAATATTATTCAGTTATTATAAACATCTTCATGAAATTTGTAGTCAAAAGGCTGGAAGGAACTAGAAAAAAATCATCTGAGTGAGGTAACCCATATTTGGAAAGATAAATATGTATTTATTCAATTATATGTGGATATTAGCCATGAAATAAATGATAGAAACCTATAAACTATAGGCCCAGAGAGAATAGGTACAGAGGAAGAGACTGGGGAGCACTTGGATTATCCTGAGAGGGGAACATAGAATAGATGTTACAGGTGGACAGTGGGTAAATGGGAAGATCAATTGGGATGTGGGAGGGGAGATAAGGTTGAGGTAGGGAATATGTGGAAAGGCAGCTGGAGTTAAGTGGCATTTGAGGGATGATATTGAAACCTAGTTCATTGGAAACTTCCTAAAATATATGAAGTTGATTCTAATAAGGTCTCATAACAAGGAGGGAGATAAAGTCTCAACTGGCCATATTTTGTCACCAAATGAGGCTTCCAGTACCAGAATTGAGTCACATTCAGTTGAGTTGTTGTTCAAGGGGGTCCTGTAGAAATCCCCAAATAGTCCAGGCTGTTGCTAAGACAATGGGTTGCTCTCCACAAACTCACAGCAGTTGACATTGCCTAGGACAACACACAGCTCACTGAACACAGAGAAGTCAAGCTGGTACTGAAATGGAGCTTCACCCCTATGTTCTATATTTAGTGAATTAATTTCAATATGCCACAGACCTTCTTTTCTGCTCCTATTTGGTGTTCTGTGTGCATCTTGTTTCTGTATGTGAGTATCTGTCCTGGTGTTGTTGATCTGGTGCATGTCATCTACCTGGGACTCTTCTCACATATATGTATACATATATATCCTTATAATTGGATTAGTAATTGGAAAAATTAAAAAATTGGTCTTTTCATGGTGTTGTATAGATCTTGCATATTCTTTTTGTGGGTTATTATTATTACTCAGGATTTTTGTTTAGTTTAGATTGGTTTGCTTTGGTTTAGTTTAGATTAGTATTTTTGTGACAGGTTTCCACTATGGAGTTGTGACTATACCAGGACTTTTTATGTAGCCTTGGCTGTCCTGAAACTCATTATGAAGACCAGGCTGGTCTTGAACTCAAGAACTTGAAGAGATCCACCTGCTTCTGCCTCCCTAATGCTGGGATTAAAGGTGTGTGCTGACATGCTCAGAATTTCTTTTTAATTTTCTCACCTTGTGTGATCTAAGTCCTCTCCTTTATCTTTCAGTCCTAACATTCTGTTTCTACTTGTTCCAGTCTACTTGTAAGGGGCTTTTCCATGAGTTTTCTAATTGAGTTATTGAGTTTTTCAATCCCATCATTTCACTTAGCCATATTTTTGTAACACTAAGACATTGCTATTTTTTATTAAGTTCATTGAGTTATTTGTTCATGCCTTCATTTAAAACACTTGAATTCTTTGATGAAATTTATGATATTCTTTTACTGTGTCCTGGGTTCATGTAGGTAATTTTCACTTAAGAACATTTTATATGACTGGTGGATTGGGAGGAGATGTAGTGTATTGGCTGTTCATATTGTTTGTGTTTTTGCAAGTAGACCCGAGCATTTACACTTCTTTTATTACTGTGTGTCTAATGAGAGAATCTAGGCTACCTCTATTGACTCGAATTTTGGCTTTTGTTTTATTGCCCTGTGGAGGCCCAAAAATGTGAGCCTATTTGCACCTTGACAAAGATCAGAGAGTTGGAACTTATCTCTATTCCTTCAAGGTTATTGTGATTCTACCTCAAACAAAGGTCCCATCTAGATTTACTTCAGAGAGTTCTGCTTTCTCAAGGTTATTATCAATAAGTGTGACTAATATCCAGACCTTGCATTTCAGTCACAGAGAAGTAGATATGTTTCTTCCTAAAACAAATATGTCTAAGGAGATAACTAAGGTTCCAGTTCCCTTAAGGAGATAACATTGGATTACACCCAGGGATTGGTTTGCCTATAGAATGTTTTGGTCTAGGGCATGAACATGATTTGTTTTGTTCTAGCAACATAATGTTCAACTATTGATGTAGCCTGCCACCTTCAACTGGTCTATTTATTTCCTTGTATAATGTTAATGCATTTTTTATCTTATTCTTACCTCTTGGGTCAGGGTATTTTAAGCAACTGGAGATTAAATGTGGGCAATTTTCAGTATTCACTTGAACCCCCTCCCAGTACTATTCTATGGTTTCTCTTTTATTATTTTTAAATGTATTTTTGTATTCTTTACCTACATTTCTGATCCCCACATCCCTACCCTGGCAAGTGGTATTTTTGTTGAGGCTGGTCCCCCAAATTTCCCAAGGTTGGTTGATTTAAGATCAAGTACAAGGAAGTGACAGGACAACCCTTCAGTTGCTCATTATACACTGAAAGATTTGGGGTGATTACAATTCTGTGGTATGTAAGAAAGCATGAGAAGGAAAGTAGGCTCTGCTTTGGCTGGTGTGTAAATGAGGTACTAAGGTTATGCCTAGAATGTGAAGATAGCATGGATGGGCCAGGATTTTGGCTACTCACCATACTAGACTGGCACATAGGATGTGCCCCTGAGGTATGACCTGACGTTTGGGGTTGCCATGGGAAGGTGAGGTTCCAATGACTCACTAAGCTGGATTTGCCTACAGATGTATGTTCTGGGATAGATCTAGAGATGAATGACGCAGTTGAACTAGGGTTCTGGGAAATCACGAGACTGGACCAGCACAGAAGGTGTGCAACTAGGGCCAAGGCTGGGGGCTAAGGATGGTGCTGGTGGGACTGACCACACTTAGATGGTACACAGGATGTGTGACCTGGGCCATTTCTGGGAATTAGAAAGGGAACGGGTAGCCTAGGGCTCAGGGAACTCATGAGACTGGATTTCAGCACACGACGTGCTATCTTGTCTGTTAGACAAGACAAAACCTGGATGTTGAATATGGTGTGGGTATGATGAACTGACTAGATTAGACTGGCTCACAGAGTGTCAGACAAGGACCATAGCTGGGACCTGGGAAGGGCACAGGTAGGACTGACCAAATTTGACTGCTGCACAGGATGTTTGACCAGGGTCAAGTCTACTGAAAGTATTTTATTTTAACTCAAGAATTTGGTTTTACTTTTTAATTACTTCCATCTCTTTTTTATTCTTCAAACTTACTGAGTTTCCTCGAGACAGCTATTTCTCTGTGAGTTCTCCCAGATTCATAACTGCTGAAAGAGGGCCACTTGTTGGTCCCCAGCTGCTCAGCCTCAAAATAATCACACAGAAGCTGTATTATTTAAATCATTGCTTGTCCCATTGGCTCTAGCTTCTTATTGGCTAACTCTTACATCTTAATTTAACCCATTTCTAGTAATCTGTGTATCGCCACATGGTAAAGCTCCCAGCATCTGTCTCCAGCAGGGGCTACATGGCTTCTCCCTGACTCCCACTTCTTCCTCCCATCATTTGGTTTAGTTTTCCCCACCTACCTAAGTTCTGCCCTATCAACAGGCGAAGGCAGTCTCTTTATTCACCAATGGTATTCTCAGCATACAAAGGGAAATCCCACATCACCTCTCCTTTTCTGTTTAAAGAGAAAAGGAAGGTTTCAACTTTAATATAGTAAAATTACATATAACAAAACAGGTATCAAGCAATAATTATAGTTACAATATTTATATTTACTTTTCTTTTATAATAACTAAGAAAAACTATGTTATTACTCTCTATTCTTTAACTCCATCAAAGACTCCAGAAGTATATAATATTACCTAAGGAAACAAGAAGTACATTGTAAGCAACTTTCAAAACTTTAGAATTGACAGAGACATCTCGCTGCCTGGACAGTCACCCAAAGTTCTTTGTTCTGTTGGAGCATCCATCTTCAGCCTACAGGCCCACAGTGTCCAGCAGACTTTTTTATGAAGCAGGAAATTTCAAAGGCAGTTCTGCCCATATTGACAGTTTGTCAGTCATTTTCTTCTGTGTCCTGCAGAATGTCTGGCAGACTCTTTCTATTCTTTCATGAAGNCAGTTTGTCAGTCATTTTCTTCTGTGTCCTGCAGAATGTCTGGCAGACTCTTTCTATTCTTTCATGAAGCAAGAACCCCAAAGGACCATCTCACCTTTAGGTAAGGTCAGCAGTCATTTCTCTGTGGGTTCTGCATGTCCAGTTCATCAAGCAGTCCAGGCAAGAGCCATTTTTTGCCCAAATGGCTAAAAGACTCCATGAGGAGCCTCTTCAGTATCCATCTTCCTCTTGAAGTAATTGGTGCTGCCAGGAGCAGATGTGTCTCACTGTCATGAAATGTCCTAAGTTCTTAAAACATTTTAAATGACATATTCTGTATTATTTGAAAGGTTTGAAGGATGCCTATCCATCTGAAATACATCTCTGTCCATCTAGAAAATCAGCTCACCTGACTAGAAGTTTGACTATTATAGATGACTGTCTGTTAACCTATATTTCTTAATTACACATTACATTTTTAAATGATTTGCACAAACACAATACCTTAATCAAGAACAGAAATATATATACACAGTATAACCAAATGACATTAGATTTGTATCAATAAACCAAGATCCATACCAATGCAAATCTCTATAGCATATCCCCCTTTAAATGTAAACAAACATTTATAAGCAATATTTGGGAATATGGGTGTAGTTCCCTCTAGACTGTTTCCTGCTTTTTGTTGAAAGAAGTAACTTTTTGGGGGTGTTCACAGCAACCTTTCAGGGGGTCTTTGTTTATCAAACCACATTAGTCTGGAAGGATTCCACAGGTTCTTATTCTCTGTGGAAACGAAAAAAACCTCCTTTCAAAAGCAACATATCCTTAGACTCAAATTATGAAGTCAAAATACTTTTATAATATACCTGCTGGTTTATCTTAGCAGCCCATACAATGAAGTGTCTCTCTGTACTTAGCTCCTTCACAGTCAAAAAACATCAAAGAAAACACAACAGTATACGTAATCCAGACTCTCTGTGAATTTTTTATCTTTACTTGGCTTGTTTTTACTCTATTACTTTTTAATATTTATTTTATTATCTTTATTCCTTTACTCTGTATAAACCATTTACTACTTTTTTTATAACTGTCTTTATTCTTTTTCTTCTCTCTCCCAAGCCTACATACATTTGTCCAATACTATGACCCATTTAGAGGTCTTTTATGTCTGAATCTGTCCTATTGTGTATCTGTAATTCTTTACTGTCCAGGTGCACTTCTTAAAATGCTAAGCACTTCTCATGAACTTAAGTGGCACCATTGCTAGGGGAAATATGGCACTGCCATCTTGCCCCAACCAGCTCAGTACGGCAGGGCTGTTTGCTGCCTCGGAGAGCCATGCACAGTGCCCCATCTCTAGGTACACAGCTGGTTCATGTTGCCACCAAGCAAGCTGTAGCACATTGGTCACAAACCCCATTCAAATACTCGGTCTCCTGAAAGAGCCAGAGGTCATGCTAGCAGCATGGCCCAGAAAGCCAGTATTTCAAAAATGGTGTGGCTTTTTTTCTGCTACCACTGAATCAGGAAAATCTCTCAAAGGAGCTGCAGCATGCCACCAGCAAGCAAAGCCCATTTGGAAAAAAAATCAGCTAAACTTTGTTTTTTAGTGTCTAGAATTCCTTTGTAAGCCATCTCAGGTTTTAAGTGGATCTTAGTCGGCCACACAGGTGCCAATTTATTGTAAGAAGGAGCTGCTAGTTCATTTTTCTACCACCCAACAGCTCAGACCCAAAATAACCACACAGATACTGTACTATTTAAATCACTGCTTGCCCCATTAGCTCTAGCTTCTTATTAGCTAACTCTTACATATTAATTTAACCTATTTCTATTAATCTGTGTATTGCCATGTGGCTGTAGCTTACTTGGTAAAGTTCCATCTGGGTCTGGCAGGGCTGCATGGCTTCTCTCTGACTCCTCCTTTCTTTCTCCCAGCATTTAGTTTAGTTTTCTCTGCCTAGCTAAGTTTTGTCTTGCTATAGGCTCAAGCCAGCTTTCTTTATTCATTAATGGTAATCACAGCATACAGAGGGGAATCCCACATCACATAACTATTTCATGCTTGACTTTGAGAACTAAGTACAACCATTATTTCTAGGAGGATCTTGATGTTTGTTACTGCGAGATAACTTTGGGCCGTTGATATATGAGGAATTTGTTATACTCTTCTTAACCTGGCTTTGTTCGTCTCTGTCTTTCCAGAAATTCTAAGCAGGTTAATTTTTATGAGTTAGTATCCACTTTTACTATTGCAGCACTAAAGCAAGGCCTGATATGTCTGTTTGGGGTGTTCTGTTGCTCTTTCTGTAGCAGAGGGTAACCTAAGCCTTATACACTGTTGGTTTGTTGTTCAAAAAGAACCAGCAGAGCACTAAAAAGAGTGATTTAATTTATCTCCCTTCCATGCTTCTCTCCAGCCCTAGGCTAGTTTTGAATTTCTGTTCAGTTACTAGGATAATGTCAAGCATGCTGGGATACTACCCAGCTCTCAGTGGACCATCTCTGGATTCCCTTTGCTGCATCGATGACCCCTAATAGCACCAAGTGATGTCATTCCCTAAGTTCACAGTACTATATGGGGATAAGAGCAAGGCCTATAATGCTATGAGATAAGGAATAAAATGATATTATGGATTTAAGACTGATGTAAGTACTGATGTAACTGATGTGATACTACACAGAATAGAGTTCCAATAGTCCAGGGTTACATATCTTTGCCTGGGCTGCTGCAGAAGCTCTGTCTGCAAAGAAGTCTGGGGTGGAACACATCGGGGTCTGCCCAATGTTAGGTTTATGAGCCCACCCATAAGCTCTATGGCAAAGACTTGTGCAGATTAGTCTGCACAATATCAGGAAAATTGAACCATGTTATGTTGCCCAAGAAAAAATGAGATATACAACTGGTTTTGATGGTCCCCAGTGAATCAGAATTTGAGAGAGAGCTCAGTAACATACACTTGCTTTTACTTAAAAATTTTTAAAAAGTCAAAGCATTTTTTTAAAGAAATCTTAATTTTTAGCAGCTCTCGAAGCAATACCACAGCAGTGCCTAGTGTGTCGAGGGACAGGATTTGAAGAGTACTGATTTAAAGCAAAATTTTTTACTAATGAAAATTCTTTCAAACTGTCAAGCACGGAGGTAAACACTTCATTTTATTCTAAGCAAACAGGGGTCATTTGTGCCTGCTCAATTGCTCTTTCCAAATCATGGACCCTCCTGCTGTTTCTGTTGACTTTGCAATAGCCCACTGAGAAAGAACTTTGTGGAAGGAAATGTCAAATATTTCCTTCTAAGTGCTGGAAGTGGTAAAATATACAAGAGGGTCTCTATGGGAGTAAATAAGGTGCTCTTGAGTGATTTGAAATATGAAGTTGAATTAATTTTTTTCATTTCTGAACTCTGCCATTCCAAAAGTGTTTTGGCTATAGCACAAAGGATTACAATAAAAATGTATTATAATAAATTGCACTACTTCCAACTTTATCAGTGCTAATCAAAAGTTATTGCATTCAATTAGGAGATAATTCAGTCACACACATCTAGGCTTCTTTGAATTTCACTTGAAGATTTTACTACATTGTAAAAGGAACAATCATTTTAATAAAACAGTTTGAATAAAAATTAACTGCAAGAATATGTCCATTTTCTGATTCAATGCTCTATTGTACGTTCTAGCATACATATTTAACAACATGTCCTTAATATATTAATCTAAAAACATTTATTTTTCTTCAATTTAACTTTTAAGAGAGAGGAAAATTTGTGACAACCACGTACAATCGCTCCCTAGAGCAAATACTGTGATGTATAGTTATGGTCTGTGTGGTGGTTTAAATATGAATGGCCCCTATAGGTTCATATATTTGAATGCTTAGCGAGTGGCATTTGGAGGTAAGGCCTTGGAGTACACATGGCCTTGTTGGGGTGGGAATCGCCTTGTTGGGGGAAGTGTGTCACTACCCATTTCTTACCTAAGTTCAGACTTAGCTCAGTCATCTATACAGTCTACCTGTTTGCACTGATCCTTTATGTTCTTTTTGATAGGCCATCTTTGCTTGGAATATGTATGGCTAGAAAAATGATCCATGTTAAAGTAAATTTGATCACCTAAGACTGATTCACATAAGTTTGTGTATGATTTTTTCATTTAAATAATTCTAAATATTTATATATATATGTATAGAAATAGCTTTTATCATTATCAATAGTACCAATATATTACATGTCAATAGAGGCGGATTGCTAAACTTTCTGTGAAGGACCAAATGCTTATAGGGTTTATGTTCATCACTTTTGCAAACAAACTGGCCATAACAAATGAGTGCATGAATGGCTGGCTATAACCCAATTATCATTTATTTGTAAAAATTGGCAATAAAAAGATTTGATTCTTTATATCTTTCCTTATACATAAAACTCAGTGGTCACAAATCTTATAAATATATAACTAAGTTTAATGAAGGATAATTAATCTCTTCCAGTATTCTACACTTGATAAGTAATGTTGTGGATATCATTGATTATATATTTTTAAATTATTATAATAATTTTACATTTCTAGAATTTGAATTGTGAAATAATAATGTGTATACTTAATTATATGAATTATTACATAATGCTTACCAGAGGAGTTGGGCCAGTTTAGATCAATGTGCACTGATATAGAAGATTAGCTTTTCCATATTTTACTAACATTAATTGTTATCTGTTAGCTTTTTCTCAATTATTTTTTGAGACAGGGTTTCTCTGTAGCTTTGGAGCCTGTCCTGGAATTCACTCTGTAGAGAAGGCTGGCCTTTAACTTACAGAGATCTCACCTATTTTTGCCTCCTGCGGTCTGGGATTAAAACGTGTGTGTCATCACCTTCCAGCTTCAAATTGTTTCTTTAAACAATAATCTGTTATATTTTTTAAATTTAAGTAAATTAAAATTTTACTTAAAGGTTTAAATAAAATAACAATAATAAAATAACTATGAAATCTAAACTGAAGCTCCACAGCTTCAGAATGGCTTTCCAACAGTATAGAAGTTTGTCGAGATGCACCGACTCTGGAGTCTGATTAATCTTGCTGTTGATTTATTTTTATTTGATTTGTTGTAGCTCCGTGTTTTACTTTTTTTGTATTCTTTGATGAATTAGCACTTCATCTGTTGTTGATAATTTATTTGTCCTGTGAGTTGTTTACTTCAGTGATTTATCTACTGATATTTTTTCTTTGTGTTAGCAAAATCCCTTTAATAATGAAATTAACATTTTGATCCCTATGTGTGTTACAAAAATAATTCACTAGTCTGCTGTCTGTTCCTGACTGTGCTTTTCCATGTTAAAGCTTTTCTTCTTAAAGTATTTTACTATGTATATCTTCTATTGTTGCTGGTCATGCTCGTAAAGATATTCACCCGAGAAAAAGGATTTTCACGCTTTTGAAGAATATTGCAATGAAAATAATTAAGTGTATATTTTAACTTATTTACTGGAATGAATTTCTAGACAATAAATTATTGAATAAGATGCATAGCCCTGCATCTTTGCCTCTGGGTCACCTCAATTCCAGAAGTCCCTGTGGATCTCAATCATTTCTCTTATGTCTGGTTATCACTGGGTATCATATGGGGGAGTTTTTGAGCCAAGACTTCCACAGAGATTTGGTGTGAGATCTTCACAACCCATTTTGTAGTTTTGCTGCCTTTCTAGTATTGAATTCTAGAAAATGAAGTTTAATGTATTTTTATCCTGATAACACCTTTCACAATTTATAATTTGAAAACATTATGACAGAGAGAAAGCTAATGAGTTTTTATGTTTAAACCTACAACAGACCATGAGAGGGCACATGACAGGGCATCTTGTAACAGCTCCTTCGCTCTCTGAGTTCCACACAGACACTGGCTGGTGACTACATAGCCATCAGCCCTGACTTTAAGTGCCTCTTTGTTCTTGTCTGTGAATAGCCATCAGCACAACAGGTGCTTTTTAATTTTGAGGTGCTGCACAGCAGACCTTGTATATGACTACCTGACTCAGTTGCTGACTTTGTAATTTGTGATAAGTTGCTTAACCTTTATGCTTCACTTTATTTATCTATGAAATGGGAATAATAATATGCTTAATAGGGCTACTGTCAAAGTAAAGTGAATTGTTATACTATTATATATATTAGTGTATATATATGCATATATAGTTAGTACCTTGTATTTTAAAATAAATTCAATTTAACATAATGTATTCAACAAGGTCATGTCTTAGATTCGTTGTCTTTGCAGACACAGGTATGTTAGCATTTTCCTCTGCTTCCTTGATAACTTTTCTTGGTAGTGATTTCTGTTTAATTGAGTTCATTTACTTTGTTCTCTATGACCCTCACTCCTGGTGTCAATCATCATTAGTCCCCATGACAAAGGTCTTTCCTTTGATGTAAAGCCTTCTGTGCTAGCTATGTCTCTTGATGGCCACTGCTAAGCAAAGGGCTCTCTTTTCCTCAATAAACTCTTCATAGTGTGCAGCCATTCGGGTTGAGATGACCAGTCTAAGCACAGAGTCCCAACTTGTATAAGTTACAATTCTTTCTTGGGATTTCTACAAGCTGACAGGAAAGTTCCATGGAGTTTTGAATCTGAAAGTGATTGAGTCCAGAATAAACAGTGGTTGGGCTCCCTGCCATGGTAATAAAAGCCTGCAACAGTGGAAGATAAGATACTTACAATCTGAGAAAATGCAAGGGGAGATTCAGGTTCTTCTCCAACCCTTCCATTCCTGTTACCTTCCCTGACACAGCTCTATTTTCACATTTTCCCGTTGGGTTGGGTTCTAAAGTCCACATGGTTTGTTTTCTCCTTAATGTTGTTCTTGATGAAGCTAGTTCAAATCAGATATTTCATGTAGTGGAAGTTTCTAACTTAGATAGCCACTCTTTGCCAAGCAGTCACTTTCCTTCAGCAGAAGCTATTTCATACCCATGCCAATCCACAGGTAATAAAACTGTGAGTACATTCCTTTGAGTGAGGTGACACTGGAAAATGAGGAGTTGTGTGTGACTTTGCAACATTTAGGAGAAAATCTGGCAGTTCTGATTGGAATGGTGGCGGCCACCTTTGCTCAGTATAAATGAATGCTCTTTTTGTTCTGATCCACTAATGAGTCCCATCTTCATGGGCACCTGGGTATGAGTTGAAGCTGCCTTGCTTGGAGGTCATAGATATGTCATTTGTTCTCTGAATCTTTTCTTTGGGTCTCAACATCAATGAAAACATTATTTATACTTTCTATATCCAGACCTTCTTCTTTGACTCTTGATATCAACTATAGCTTCTTCTGTATTAACCTTGAGGTTGCAAAAAGGTATTTTTGGCTATTCTGAAAGGAAAGTCAAAGTATACTCAAACATAGGGGATTAAAAGAGTTTGTATAAATTGGGCCATCAAAGAGTTAAACTCTGGGTCTTCTTAAATCAAATTTGACAAATTTGCATTTTTACACACACACACACACACAAAGATGTTGGTCATTATCCCAGTATTCTGAGGATGGCAGACACTGTGTTGATTGCACACGAACTCCTGAGCTCTCAGCTGGGCTTGCGGCGTAAAAAGGAGTTGAACAATAGCTTATGAATTCATTAGAAATGACAGTAATGTTTCTATCAAACACTTCATCTGCTGTATTGATGAGTCACATTAAGAGAATGAAAACTTTCACCACTTTGTATACAAAACTTAGGAAAGCAGCATCCATCCGCAATTCACAACATGTACACACTTATCATCTGCTTTGTAAACCGTTCGGCTAGGGCTTCAATACACTGTTTGACAGATGCTTCCAGCCTCTTAGGTTTTAAACAACGGTTTTCACTTGCCAAAATTCTCACTTCATTATCATGACATAAAATGAGGTGGCAGCAACTGCTTCAGGTAAACTAACATTCTTATCCATGCTCCACAGCAAATCCTAAATTACAAGCTGTGTTCGCCAAAAGGAGAGATACTAAGGTCTGAGTTTTGAAGGCCTTTTATGCCTTTCTCTTCAAAAATATTATTAATATCACTGTTAAATTTCTAATTAACGCAGTCACAGATGCTCTGAAATTGAACAACTTCAATTATATCATGTCTACATAAAGTCTAATTGAATGCATGGATGTGTCAAGGATTAAAGGCAAACTAGAGAAACCATGGTCCTGAAACCCAGGGAAAGAGATTCATAGGTAGAGTATAAAATCCAGTCAGAGACAGCAAGCTAATAAGTCTAGGAAGACCTTTCGTTGTACCAAACATCCCAGAAAATGAGCTGGAGAATATTGTTTTTCCTTTGACAAAGCATGAGACCAGCCTTGCAGAAAGATTGTTTACAATGGTCAGAGTAAGAAAAAAATTGTCCCCCAAAGTGGACTAAGGGAGACGACAGTCAGGGAGTTCTAACTGCAGGTGTGTAATTGGAGAGGAAGGCATGGTGAGTGGAACCCTGGGCATGGTAGCTTTCCAGGTAGACAAGGTTGTATTTGCCCCAAGGAAACAAGGAAACAAGGTTGTTTTTCCTGGTGGACTCCCTCTGTCCAAACAGGACTGAGAAACGCAACACCTCTAGTTTAGGTCCATCTCCTAACAACTGGTGGTTGGTGATTCCGATCATTCCAGCAGTCTCCTCAGCAATGAGCATTCTGGAGCGACATCCTGGACAGCTGGTCATGGGAACACTAACATACCAGCCCTCACACAGGCCCATTTCCTGGTTTTATAAAAGCGTCTTTATGTGTGTAGGTGGATGAGTTTGCTTTTTCTTTCCACCAGCAAATTCAATGAAGGGCTTCGGAGCACAATGACTAAATGAATCCCAGCAGGAATGACCACCTTAAGTTACATAGGAACTTTACAGTTTAAGTAAAGCTGGAATTCCCTTCAACCATCTCTGCCTATGCTGTGTTTCAAATACATGAAAAAAATCCCATTTTCCCTATGGCTATTTCCCTATGGCTTTCCCATGGTTATTACCCCAACTCTCCTGTTTCTAGCACAAATTCAAATGGTATGCTTTCTTTTTCTAGTTTCTTACTGTTTTTCTTTGGGAATGGGAAGTCAGGAAGGCCAGCTTACTTGCAGAATACTGACAGAAAACAAAATGTAATATTCTCTGTGGATTATACAGAGCTACCTGGCTTCCAAACCGTCCGAGGAACAAGAGAGAAAAATGCAGACTAAACATGAAATGTATCCAAATACAAAAAAAAAAAAGAAAGAAAGAAATAAAGGAAAGAAGGAAGAAAAAAAGGACTACAACATTTTGTATTTTGATTCTTCCTAGGAGCTCAGTGGTGAAAGAAATGTTAATTCCAGAGACAAGATACCAGCACTTACAAAGGCTTGAGGAATACCTCTGCATAGATTTGTGTTGACCAATCAAGTTCAGAAAAAGATCAAGATTTCTCTTGCTCAATAACATGGGCATGAGCTTGAAGAGATAAACAGTCTAAACAGTAGCAATACATTCTTCTGATTCCATTACCTAAAATAAGGTGACCTGGAAGCTAACAACTTATGCTCTCCTCTGATACAAAGGACCCTGGGAATAACAATTTTCATTCTGAACCAAAGAAATTACTAAAACATTTTTCTGTGAATAAAACTGAAACCACGACACTTCCTTTTGTTTTTACTGCCTTATGTGAAAACTTAATGCATTCAAATTTGATTTTAATTAGTCAATTTCTTTACTACCAAGAAATTAGGATCTTGTGTGTGTGTGTGTGTGTGTGTGTGTGTGTATGTTTTGTGTATGTATGCTACCTAAATTAACTTCGTATTTTTAGTTGATATAATTAGATTTAGTTTCAGTTTAATTTTATTGTTATAAAAATCATTTGGTTTCAGGTGGGCTCCATTACACCATGATAAGGAGTCCCATATAGCGCTCAGAGTCAGGGCTACACAGTGCTGAACTCACCATTTGGAACACCCGATGTTACTAAATCTCCCAAAGAAAAGATTTTGAACAATATTCTGCCTGAGAGAGCCATTCTCTGTCACCAAAGGGAGAACTAAGTTGGGCAGGCACCTGATCCCCCCCTCACCCAGATCCTCTGCTGTCTTTGGCAGGAGGATAGCATTTCTTCCCTTAGTCCATACCAAGGCCAGAAATCCTGCTGAAAAACGTGTCTGTATCCCATGCCTTGATTGGCAGCCCCAGCTTGAGATGAGGTGGTGGAGTCAATGACCTCCTGGCCTGAACTAAGCCCATCAGGTGAGCCCATGGGGATCCTGTTCAGCTGTGAGCTTTCTCCACCTCCAAAGCTACAAGATTTTCTGATACTAATGTTACAGATAAAGCCCCTTAAAGCAAAACAAAATATTTTGTTCTGCTTATTTATGGGTTGATTTTCTATTGTGTAGGTAGATTTGTATTTGCCAATTGATAGTTTTGGCTATCTGCTTTTAGAGTTATCTTCTATTTTTGGTTTCTGTTGTTCCAAAATTGATTACATATATAACTAGATTTTTTTCTCATAGAAATAACTCATTTTATTTGCTATCTCTGGGTAATTTCTCCACCTTCTCTTCTGCTTCCCTGAGCCTTCTGCTCAGTACAGTCTGCTGTTCCTCCTTGCAGATTCTAGTGGATCGGTTTTCCTTTGTGCCTTCACATTTTATTTCTCTTGACTTGTTCCTGTTGATATTTGAAATACGTATTTGAGAACCCAAATCAGACGTTTTAAAAACTGAGCTTTCCTTCTTGTTATGAACCTATCTGGGGAAGCTGTTTCCTCCAGATAGTCTCCTTTTGACTCCAGTGTCACTTTCTTTCTTCCAGAGGAATCCCCGCTCCGGAAACTCTGTTCCTTGGGACCATCTGCTCTAGACAATCCCCCCCAAAAGAATCCATGCACACACTTTCTATTTGTGTAGTTGCTGCCCATGGCCCTCTCATTCTTTTGAGTTGTAGGATATTAGTGGGTTTTTTTTTAACCCCCTTTCAGGATCTTCTGCATTTACTCCCCAGGTACCTCATGGTATGGAAGCCACAAATCAGCCTTCCATGTCATTTTTAGTGCAATAGAAATACTCATGTTCCTATGTGCATTTCTCTCATTTTCATTGGCGGAGCTGACATAGTGGTTGCGCATTCTGTAGCCATGCATTTGGCTATTACAGGTGGAAGTCAGGTAATTGGTGACCTTCCTAGTTTTTCTTTTCCTTTCAAAAGCCACTGTCTTTATGTTCAGTGAAGAGTTGTCTTCAAGTACGGGTGGGGCTATTCCCTCAAGGCTTTCCTTACTGCTGGCCCTATCCTTGTCTGTCCAGGTTTGGAATTCTCCGGGTTCCCATCCATACTGAGGAGCATCCCTGTTTTCAGGTCTTCTCTAAGCTCTTCCTAACAGCAGTAACACTTCCTTCTGCCCTCGGTTGTCATCTTCCACGTGAGGTGCTGAGGGTTGACATAGCACTGTGGAGAAGACTGTAATGACCAAGATGCTTGACTGCACAGAGCTGAATATGTGTTTAGAAGGCAGCTCTTGCGAGTTCTGATGGGACATGCCAGTAAGTTAATGCTGGAGAGGTGGAGGCAGGAGGATCACAAGTTAGAAAACACCTTTTACAGTGGGGAAGGCTCTTCCTCACTTCCTGAAAGAGTTGGAATGCTCCTGACACTACGAAAACTCCTTTTCACATGAATAATTTTATTCCGTTCAATCTGACCGAAAAAATAGGCTATCCAGAAATTTATTTTTACTTTTTGTAACTCTGAATTGACTGAAGAACAAAGAGCCCAGAGCACAGGAATATTTAGAGCCTAGAAGACTAGATAGAGGAATTTTGTTCTAAAACAATTTTTAAAGCTTTTTCTTTGGATGTATCTAAATCTTTTGTTTGTGTATATTTAATGACTCTGGGATGGCATGGAGCATTTTAAAAACATGTCCCTGGAAAAACTGAGCCCAGAACCAGTCAGGGTTGAACTGATTTTAGAATTACCTTCCTGCTCCCCATTTGCCTGCATCTTAATTTCTTCCCCCAAGCTTTCTTAGTAAAATTGAACATAAAGGCCAGGATCTGACTGCTAAAACATGCTTATGGACACAGCTGTCTGTCAAAGCAAGGATGAAGCTTTCCAAGATGGCTGCCCGTGACTCTGCTTAGCAAAGCACAGAGAGCCTAATGAGGACAGAGTAGATGTGACCCCAAGTGCAGCACATTTGGAGGGGGGACGCCTGTGCCAGGTCATGGCCAGAGAGCAAAAGCTGATGATATCAGCCAAACGTCCATAACCAGGAAAAGCGAGAGTCTTTTCATAACTAAGAGGGCGGAGGACAAGTGCTATTACCCTCCATCCTCCTGCCGAAAGCATGAAGAGGAAGAGAGCCTGATTTCCATGTCCTCTCACCAGATGCGTTCTTGTAGGAGGACAGAGCAACAGAGGCTGCAGGGGGAGGAAGCTCTGTTCCAGATCTCCCTCTCTTTTATTCTCCACCCCCCTGTACCCCTGAACCCCGTATTCAGCCTTTTCTGGGCTTGTGTGATAGACAACCAAAATAGAAAGATTCTGCTAAGAGCAGAATCTGATTTTATATTCCGAAATAACTCTTTGAAATTTCAGATGAGCTTGTGTCATCTGGTCTGGCTCAGAGCCATACAGACAAGGTCAGTATCTAATGAGAACCTTTTATACTGATTATTCCATCCATTATTATATGAAAAATGTTTGAAGGCAAAATGAACCACTTTACCAATGTTTCAGATTCATCTTTCAAATGTAAACACTATTCATGATCAGAGATTGACAGGCTTACATCTGCAACGCTCTAAAGATTGTCATTTTGGGTTAGAAAATATCTCATTAATCAGAATGTTAAATAATTCACAGTACTTATATAATGTGTTATTATTTATCAGTTTTGAGCAGCTCTATTTCCAAAGGCAGAAACAAAATAATTTCAACCAAGTGAACATAATATTAATGACAGCAGTATTATAAATAAATTAAAGACACTGCCAGGAAGCCTGTGAGGAAGGGAAAAAAGAATAATTCTGTGCTAATTTTTCCCTCTTCACTGTGCACAACCTACTCTACTCTTGTCCACACACCGAGTTTGAAAATTCCTCAAGACTGAATCTATGCTCCTCTCATCGAAGGATGCTTAGTTTGGTGCAATTAAAAGATTTTTTTACAGCTTCTACAATGGAATTCTAGAGGAAACCAAGAAAATAGGCAGCAAATCAAATAACTCGATCGAAAAGAAGCAGGCACTGTGTAGCTGGAACACCGGAAAGGGAGCCTGCCATTGTCTCGGCCCCATAGCAGGGTAGTGAGCCCACAGCAGTATGAACATCTATTCCAGGCGGCTTTACATAAGCTCCCTTTGAATTAGGGATTATTCTAATACAGTGGGGTACTACTTGATACTTCCCTTTATAAGCCAAGTTAGAATCTGTTTCTCTAAGCAGCTGGGTTGCCCTTGCTCAAACGGGACAAGATGGGACAAGATGCTGGAACATAAAGGAAATGGCGATTCTCTGTGTGCTATCACTCAGGGAGCATTGTTTCCAGCTAGAGATGTGCTGTTTGACACAAGCATAAAGAATATATGATGGGAATAAACAGCCTTTTATATCATTGATAACGTTAATGATTAAGGTCTATTCAGCTGAGGAATCCACCTGAGATACAAGCTCTTTTTGATGACGAAAGATGCCACTAAAATGAACTGAACTAAGAAATGAGCTGGGAATTTCAGTCTGTTCTCCAGTGTTGATGCCATTGGCGAGGCAGACATTATATAACAATCAAATGGCATGTTTATAAATAGGGATATTAGCTCATGCATACTGGTCCTAAGATGACTCATGATTTTATTTTATGGGCTTGAGTGTTTTGTCTACATGTATGTATCTGCACCATGTGTGTGCCTGGTGCTCATGGAGGCCAGAAAAGGCTGTTAGGATCCCTAGAACTGGAGTTCCATAGGGTTGTGATCTAGCATGCTGGTGTGTTGGGAACTTAAGACTGGTCCTCCGCAGGTCATTTTAACCACTTAGCTACCTCTCCCAACCCAGTCTCTTGGAATTTTTAACTGTGGTTTGCAGAAGCTTCTTGAAGTCCTCAACACCATAGACTGAACACAGACCCAAATGAATTTCAAGGAATATTTTTTTGGATAGAAAAAAAAACTTTAAAAGGAGATTCTAAATTTCAAATGGAAAAGCAAAGGAGCCAGAGTAAGCAAAACAATTTTGCAACTAACTAACTCCCAAGTTGAAAAATGAGCAGAACTCTCTAAGTTACTATAAACACACAATACCCAAGGCAGAATGGTATTGGTGGAAGGCAGACACATGCATCAAACATCACAGAATTAAATCAAAAGTAGACAAAGTACATTGGAACAATTGGCCTTTTAGATAGTGCATTGGTAATTGCTATATATGGTGTTTTCACCAAGTGATAATTGATAAAAAAATTGGCTGTTGATATTAAAAGCTGAGCTTTGACTCACATGCCATATTTCATACTAAAATTACCACAAAATCTTCATAGATTGAAATAGAAAATATAAAACTATTGAATTTCTGTAACAAAAATATATATGATTTTGAACCTGGAAGCTTTCTTAGATGTAGCATTCAAAATACCAAGAACAAAAAAGACAATTTAGAATTCTTCAGAGTAAAAACTGTTTTGGTAAAAAAGACACTTTCAGGAAAACAAAAAGATGCAGGCTTCATCACAATATTACAAAATTACATATTTAATAAACTTCCATCCAGAGCTGGGTGGCAATGTGCATGACTTTAATCCCAGCACTCAGGAGGTAGAGTGGCAGTTGGATCTCTGTGAGGTCAAGGCCAGCCTGGTTCTAGGACAGCCAGGACTACACAGAGAAACCCTGCCTAGAAAAACAAAAATAAATAAATAAATAAATAAACAAAACAAAACAAGACATAAAAAAACCTTCCTTCCAGAATAAGAAGGAACTCTCAAAACTCAATAAGAAAACTGAACCATTCCATCTTAAGTTCACCAAATGACACACATGACTTAAATGTACTTTACTAAGGGATAGGAGACAGATTTCCGGGATGATATCATATGACTTGATTTATATGAAAAGTGTAAAAACAATGGTGGCAGAACACAAATTAATGGTGACTAGGGTTTAGTGTTGGAACAGAGTGGTTACAAAGGGCTGTCAGGGAGTACATTGGCTGTAGTAATAGTTTCTCAGCTCCAGACATAGAAGGAATCAAGACAAATCATGAAAGAATCCCCAAGGCATTCTCCAGTATTGTTTTGTCTCCTATAACAAAAGCAAACTTCATTTTGTAATATGTTTTCATTTATGAGAGCTTATGCCCTAAATGAAGCAAAACTGTCTTTTATAAAAAAGGGAAGCTAATAAGAGAAGTCTACATGACCCCTGAAAATGCTTTTCTTTCCCCCAACGTTTGGAAATATGACAGCCCCTTGCCTCCAGCACCTCAGCTGTGTGATGAGGATGTGGAAGGATTATTAACGAGCATGCTCCCATTCTGTTTTCAAACCCACAAAATGCTAGGTGAAAAAAAAGCAGCATTGCTGAAAGACTATTATACATCTTTCACACCATAGCTGGAGGTTTTTGACAGCTAGATCCAGAAAAGTACAACACCGTGTGGTCGGTGTCAAACAGAAACCTTCTCTATACAGAATCAAGAGTCAGTGTCCCCTTCCCCCAGAGCCTCCCAGACTAATACATCAGACATGTCCGTGGAAAACACACCCGTGTTTCTTCCTGCAGGGTTCAGGTGCGGTTAATAGAAAGAAATGCTACTGTGTTGCTGTTTTTACAGTGGTGACAATCTAAAAAGTTTTGATGACAGTGGAAATGACATTTTGGACATACTATATATAGAGACAGAAGTATACAGTTCGAGTCTGCAAGAGATAGTGACTCAGTCTGCTTTTTTCTCACACTTTGTATTGTTTCTTGGCACTATTGCATGTCTTAAAGCACACACCAGTTCTGCCAGCAACAGACCTCCTAAGCTGATCCTCATTATCACCATGGCATGGATTCAAACCCCCATCCTCTTCTCTCTGCTTTTATGTAAAGTATCTAAATCTTTGCATGGATGCTCCTTGCTCAGGGATTCGCTTCAGTGGATGGAAAATAAGTAACTCAGGAAGTCAGTGAATATGAATACAGCCTCAAAGAAATGGTCCTAACAGCTGCACCCCTGACACTAACCAACATCAGGGAAAACCATCTTCTGCCGCTTGGCCAAGAATTCTCTAAATCAGTAATGTTCATTTTCCCATCCTTCTAGGAAATCTACCTTGCCTTGAAGATGTGGAAAGAAACCTCTCTGACTTTACTTTCATCTAAAAGGCCATGCATGTCTCCATCATGACTGCTTTTGGATTAATGGAAACAATGTTGAATAGTGGAAAATATCCCGAGGGCACAGTGGTTCCTGGGAGTGGAGGAAGCAGGAAGAGAGACGGATGAGGAATGGCAACTGAAGATGCAGAGACAAGGTAGGGATAGGATGAAGGAGGGTCATCTGTCTGTGTTACTTTCATTGGTTAATAAAGAAACTGC
>LOEQ01002536.1:219777-230740 GCA_001685075.1 Bramus lutescens
CTGGCTTGAGCATTTGAAACTTCAAATCCCAATGCCAGTTCCTCCAACAAGGCCATACCTACTCCAATAAGCTCACACCTCCTAATCATTGTTAAGTAGCACTACTTCCTAATGACCAAGCATTCAAATTCCTGAGCCTATGGGAACTATTCTCATTCAAACCACCAGAGACCCAGCTGATATGGACCTATGCAGACCCTGTGCATGCTATGATACCTCATTTTCTGGGGATTCATGTGTGCATCAATCTTGTTGGTTGAAAGGACTTTGTTTTCTTGGTGTCCTCCATCTTCTCTGGTTGTTTCACTCCTCCTCTTCTGTAGGGTTTACTCAGCCCTGAGGGGAGATAAAGACATCATGTTTAGGGCTAAGTGTTCCAAGGTCTCTCACTCTCTGCATAATGTCTGACTGATTTCTTCCCATCTGCTGCAGGAAGAAGCTTCTGTGATCATGGCTGAGCAAGGCACTGATATGTGAGTGTAGAGAATGTCGTTAGGAGTCATATTATTGCTCTGTTTTTATTTTAGTTTGGGGGTGGGTTTTTTTGGATTTTTTTAAAGAATAGTATTTGGTTTTATCCTAAGTCTGTGGGCTATCAAGTCTCAGGTTCTTAATCTCCAAAACAGTGTGTATTATGGGTTCCATCTTGTGGAGTGAGCCTTTAATCAAACCACTTATGTAATCAAACCACTTATGGTTACTCCCACAAGCTTTGTGTCATCATTGTCACAGCACATCTTGTAGGCAAGGCACCATGTCTATGCAAGCATTTATGGCTGGTTTGGTGTTTACATTTCTCCTTTCACAGAGTATTTTTCTCTACCAAGAATACTAGGGGTGATGGCTCTATATACACCCCAGCTCAACTTTTTCATATTCAATGAGTTGTGTAGGTGTTGTCATCTTCCATAATGGGGCCTTGGTGTCGAGTTGTATGTGTGATGACTCCCCACCTTTCTCTTGATTGTGCAAACTTTCCACATTGAGTAACTATGGAGTATTTCCAACATTCTCATCTCTTTCATATGGACCTACTTTATTCCCTCCCAGGAATACATCCCACAGTGACATTTAAATATTATGTGGGCTCACTTGATTCATTGTACAGAAAGCCTTGCTAAGCCTTAGTAACATTTTTAATTCTGTCTGCTGTCAGGGTGAGTGGTGCTGACATGCTTAGGAAGTTTGTGGTCTTTCCTGGAACCTGCTTTTCTCAAAAATGCAATTGAATTTTTCACACTTGAACTCTGACATTTCTCTCATAACTGAGTGAAGTTTCACAACACATTTAAAATATTTCTGAGGCCGGGCATATGTTCCTGTTTATCCAACATGAAGCTGAGGCCTCTTTGAACTTTCATCTCTTAATAATGTGTCTTGTGTTTTAGCATCATAACACTCTAGGATTGGAACTCTTTGGAGGCTCTTCTTTCCAAAGGACGTTTTTCCCTTCTCTCCTCACTTATTTTAAACAGCTGTCCAAGGAATGCAGCAGAAGAAAGATTTGGTGCTCAATGCCTAAAAGCTTTACTGTACTCTCCAGTTTCTCAGCAGGGAATTTCCTAAGCGTCATTATCTTTCACATATTTAAATTCTTACCCTCCCTCCTTGTGTACTTTAATGAACCACTGTGGCTTCAGAAGCTCTGTCTATGCCAGATGGCTTTGCTCTTTGAGTTGAACCCCTGAATTTTCCCCAAAGCTCATTTCCCACTGCTATTGTTTCTCACAGCTCTGGCAAGGTTAGCATTTTACAGGATCACCTCTCTCAGGAACCAAAATGAGAGGAGTGCTGGTTGAATATTCTAAAATACAAAAAGTCATCTATAGCAAGGTCTGGTTTCTTTTTATGTAGTGCTTTTTTTTTTTTCTATCTGGCTCAGAGCAACCTGACAATGACTTTTCCTTGGCTCTTTAACACCTCCTTTGCACACCACGAGAACATCATCCAGGATGTATTTGGCCTCTATCTGTCATGAAAACTTGGTGAGATATTTCTCTGGAGCTCCTCCAGCACTGGAGAGACACATGGCATCCTTTTACACCTCCAGGAAAGAAGGGAGGAACTCAAAGAACCTCCCTCACTGACTGCTTCCTTGATTGGCTCCAAAGTACCAGTTATACTGAAGTGTTGGCTCCTTATGCTCAGAAAATATTACCTTCCTAGTTCCTCCTTTTCAGACATTATTCTACTCAATTGTTTTTCTTATGATGTAAGTTATAATTTAGTGCATAAAGTAAAATGTTGTTTAAGAGCCAGTAATTATTTGAATCACAAAAAAACAAAACTTTGGCATTGTCTAAAAGATCAGAATGTATGATTTTTAATAACTTTTACTATTATATCTCCTTGTGCAAGCTGATTGTCTTTAAATATAGCTTATTATGAGAACTATTTCCTAACTAAAATTTTTAATATATTTTGATCATGCTTTTCTGCTTCCCAAACTCCTCCCAGGCCCTCCTCACTTCCCTATCTACCTAACTTCATGTTCTCTCTCTCTCTCTCTCTCTCTCTCTCTCTTTCTCTTTATCAAAAAACAAAAAAGAAAATTAAAAAAACAACAACAAAAAACCCAGCAAGACAAAAAAAATACCAAAACAAAACAGAAGGTGACCCCCTTACCCAAGCACAAGCCTTGGGGTCTGTTTTGTGTGGGTCAGCCACTACTGAGCATAGAGTCTGCCTTGGAGTGTGGTTGATATATGTGTGCCACAACATTGGAGAAAAATGACACTCCTTTGCCCTGTGGATGTCAATTACAACTAGCTTCTTGATGGTGGTTGGGACTTTATGTCTATTTCCCTTTTTTAGAACTAAGATTCTTATGCCCAGTCCATGGGGACCCCAAAAGACCACCAGGGAGACAAACTCACTGAAAAGCAAAAGCAAGGTTTATTAGGTACATGTTATAAGCTGGCAAGGACCTCGTCAGCATAGCAGTGAGAGGAAGTACTCCACCCTTCCATAGGGCATTATTTAAAGGAAAAACCCAGAAAAGTTACATTAGCAGGGTGTGGGGCGATGAATTAAATCCTGATCGGTTGACATTTGTCTAGAGGTGCCCTGGTGAAAAGTAATGGGTATGTGCTGGCAGGTGATCCATCCTACAATAGTTAGAACGTTAGGAATTTGTTTGGATGGTCTGTTCCTGGGTAGTGCCTAAGTAGTCTCAGTTTGTGGTCTTTCTTGCAACCAGGTATTGCCTTTGGGAAAACTACTGATAGTAAAATCACATATGCAAGACAGTTATCAAGTAAGAATTACAGTTACAATATTTATATCTACTTTATCTTTTATCATAACTAAGNAGTGCATTGTAAGCAACTTCCAAAACTCTAGAAATGACAGAGACATCTCACTGCTTGGACAGTTACCCAAAGTTCTTCTGGATCATTGGGGCATTCATCTTCAGCCTACAGGCCCATAGTATCCAACAGACTTTTCCATGAAGCCGGAAATGTGAAGATCTGTTCTGCCTTGTAATGGCAAAGTCTATCAGTTGCCTTCTTCTGTGTCCTGAAGAATGTCTGACAGACTCTTTCATGTAGCAGGAACTCCGAAGGACCATATCACCTTTAGGCAAGTTCAGCAGTCATTTCTCTGTGGGTCCTGCATGTCCAGTTCATACAGCATAACATCAAGCAGTCCAAGAAAGAGAAGTTTCTTACCCAAATGGATAACCAATGCCATAAGGAGCCTCTTCAGTGCCCGTCTTCCTTTAGAAATAGCTTGGTGCTGTCAGAAGCAGATGTGTCTCAATATCATGAAAAGTCCTAAGTTCTTAAACATTTTAAATGACATATTCTGTAGTCTTTGAAAGGTTTGAGGAATGCCTATCCATCTGAAATACAACTGTGTACATCTAGAAAACCTAACTAACATGATTACAAGCTTGACTATTGTAGATGATTATCTATTAACCTATATTTCTTAATTATACATTACATTTTTCAAATGAGCTGTACAAACACAATACCTTAATCAAGATCAGAAATACATATAATAAAATTGACCTAAAATTTGTATCAATAGAACAAGATCCATACCAATGCAAAGTATTGATCTCTACAGCATATCCCCCTTTAAATGTAAACAAACATTTATAAACAATAATTTAGAGAATTTGGGCATGGTTATCTCCAAAGTATTTCCTGCTGTTTTTGGGCAAAGTAATTTTTGGGGTGTTCACAGTGCTCTTTCCAGTTGTCTTGGTGCATCAAACCACATTAGCCTCGAATGAATCTACAGGTTCTCATCCTCTGTGGAAACATATCCTTAGACATCAATATGCATTTAAAATATATATGCTGCTTTAGCTTAGAAGCCCATACAATGAAATGTCTCTCTTTACTTAGCTCCTTCACAGTCAAAAAAATTCAAAGAAAAATGCAATATTATACGTAATCCAGACTCTCTGTGTATATTCCATCTTTATGTGGCTTATTTTTTTCTTACTCTATTACTTTTTCTACAAGTTTGATGTTTATTATTTTTACTCCTTTAATCTATGACTGTCTGTACTATTTTATATTACATTTAATATCTCTTTACTCTTTTTCTTCTCTCTCCCAAGCCTACATATATTTTTTAAACACAACTAGAAGTCTTTATGTCAGCATCTGTCCTATTGTGTATCTGAAATCCTTTTCTGTCCAGGAGTGCTTCTTAAAATGCTAAAACAGCTTGGCTAGGACTAAGGCTGCTTTGCTTTTTGGATCTGCCCAGTCCATCATGGTGGAGGTCCATTCACTGCCTCTGAGACTGCCAGGTAGGAGCCATCTTCACCACCTCAACTCTTATAATCAGTTGCCCCATGTTGCCACCAAGTATTTTGCAGCACATGGCTCACAAACCCCATTTAAATGCTCGGCCTCCTGAAAGAGCTGGCGTTCATACTGGCAGCACAGCCCAAAAAGTCACCATTTGGAAACCACACTTTTTTTTTCTAACTCTGAATCAAGAAGACCTCTCTTAAGGGAATCTTTCCCTCTTAAGGGAATCTTGCTTCAAGCAAAGTGAGCAAGAAGCTGGGTTAAACTCTGTTTTTTGGGGACTAGAATTCCTTTTCAAGCTCTCTGAGGTTTTTATGTGGATGTAGTTACTCACATTGGTGTGCCAATCTCTTGTAGGAGCCTACTTGTTTGTTTACAGCTGCCCAGACTTGAAATAACCACACAGAAACTGTATTAATTAAATAAATGCTTGTCCTATTAACTCTAGCTTCTTATTGGCTAGCTCTTATATTTTAATTTAACCCATTTCTATTAATCTGTGTAGCGCCACATGGCTGTGGCTTACTGGCAAGGTTCCGGCTTATCTGTGCCTAGTGGTGGCTATATGGTGTTTCCCTGTCTCTACCTTCTTTCTCCCAACATTCAGTTTAGTTTTCCCTGCCTAGCTCTGTTCTGCCCTGCTATAGGCTCAAAGCAGTTTCTTTATTCATNAGTTTTCCCTGCCTAGCTCTGTTCTGCCCTGCTATAGGCTCAAAGCAGTTTCTTTATTCATTAACCAGTAAAAGCAACACATATTCAGGAGGACTTCCCATATCAAGTATATGCTAGGTAGTAGAGAGTACGATAGTTGACTTTTGCTTGCATTGTCACTCACATAGCCTGTATGTCCTTAACACCTTTAAGGGCTTTCAAAATAGCAAATACCCATTTGCTGGGAAATCACTGACCATGTGTAGCATCTTTCAGTGCAAGAATTTAAGAAAGACCTGTAAATATCTATCAATTTAAAAACTCTTCCTAAAAAGAGTCATTTAAAACAACAAGACATGAAGCAGAGAAATAAGTCAGGGTCAAGGTCACTTTGTGGGTCAGGGATGATTGTATATGCTGGTTCAGGCTGTGATGTTGAGGCTGTAGGAACACAGAGGGAACAGGTCTTGCTGGAGACCAGGTCTCCGTGGAGCCAGAGGAATGAGTAGAAAGCCTGTCTAGTCCATCGTGAAAGACTGAATGTGGAATACTTGTAGGAGAAGAGGAAACAAGGGCACAACCCAGTTACCAGCTGCTCTGTTCCCACCTAGACCCAGCCCATCTTATGTGCTTTTCACTTTATTTTACTTAAAAAACAATCTTTTCTCATTTTACATACTAATCCTAGTTCCTACTCCCTCCCCTCCTCCCACTCCCTCCATCTTCCCTCCTCCACCCCTATCCACTCCTCAGAGAGGGTCAGGCACATTGCTTTGGGATGGTCCAAGGCCCTCCCTACTATATATAGGCTGAGCAAGATATCATCCAAAGAGAATGGGTTCCCAAAAAAGCCAGTATAAGCGGTAGGGATAAATCCTGGTGCCACCGCCAGTGAGTCCATTGGTCTTTTCTTGTCTGCATCACAGAAACTGAAGATGGACAGTGATCTGGGATATGAGCCATGTAAGCTGCTTTTAGCTGCTTGCTCCGCATGAGGAAAGGAAGCAAAACCTGCCTGGGAAATGCAGAATGAGTGTAATGGAAAGCAGACCTGTGCCTCTTGTTAAGAATTTATGAGAGTCTTGGAGAGAATCACAGGTCTCAGGAATTGTCAGCTGGTTAGCAGTTTCACAGGCATATTCCATTTTATTCTAAAGCAATAAAAAGGGACAGGCTGATTTTTGAAATACCTGAGGCAATCAGGTTTACAGTAAAACAGAGTGTCATCCACAGGCAACAGGAACAGTGACAAAGTGCTTAAGATGAATGGAGAAAGTTTCACTTTTGCCCTAGGTTTTGTTATTATTTGGGGTTTTATTTAAACTTTTTATATCTTTTTTAGAATTTCATACATGAGCGCTATTATTTACTTCACCTTCACCCCTCCTTCTTTTCCCCCCAATTTCTCCTGTACCCCCATTCCCTCTCAGATTATTGACACATGTATACATGTATATATATACACATATATCACACAAATGTATATATAAATAGAACTTGCTGAGTCTGTTTTGTGTTTCTTATATGTATATGTGTTTAGATGAGATCACTTTCAACTGGATAACCTCGAAGGCACCTCATCCTTAGAGAAGAATGATTTCTTTCCATGCCAGAAGCTGTCAATTGTCTTTAGCTCTTCATCTAGAGGTAAAGGCTTGAAAGATTTGTCCTGATGTGCTGGCATCACTCTCCACACATTTGAAGCTCGGTTATGCAAATTAACAATATAAATCTTGGTTCGTTGACAGACCCATATGAAAATGATTTTAAAGAATGTTCGTGCTACTACAACAGAGCAGCTGTTCAGGAAATTATCCAAATAATAGCACTGAAAAGAGGTTTTCCCCTTTCTCTTATTTCCTCAGCTTTCTATATCATGAACCTGGATGTACTAATTGGGAACACAGTGCTATATGTTTTATAAGCACTGACTCATTAATCTAATGATTGCTAACATTCATTATTATATACACAGGAAACCAAGACATAAGAGAGATTAAAATCATATCTTAGGCTCTGTTGTAAATAACCATGGTGAGCTTTGTTGAGAAAGGGCATGCCTATCATGGAACATATCAAGTCATAGAATTTGTAATATGAATCAGTCCTCCAGAACATGAGACAGTATGTTGAAAGAGAACACCAATTAAAGTTTTAATGAAACTCAACTTTGTATATTAGTATTTAGAAGAATTATACCAGTTATTTACTGTCTTTAAGTCAATTCAGTTTCTAATGGATAGTTGGGTAATTTATCATTCTTGAAGTTCTTCTACTAAAAGGCTACAAGAAAAGTTGATACCGTAAATTAATGGCAGGGCATCTAAAAGATCATATGGACATCTATCTGGTCATCTGTTATCACTGACTATTACTGGCCACTATACAAGTTACATACTCTCTTGAGCCCAGGGGGATGCTGCAGCTTTGGGATTATGATTTAGTTAAGATCACCAATCACCAGGAGACTGGAAACATTGCAGCTATTTCTTGCTGGAGTCTTGGAATGACCTCACAGCACTGTAAGAGAAAAGTGTGCAAGTTTCTTGTACCCAAACAACCATAAGGCTTAAAACATCTGTTGGTGTTGTAAGAAAGCGATTGTGATTCCTACATGCCACTGATATCCTGTAGTCTAGCTTCCCAAAAAGAGAGCCAGACTCCTACAGAGCTCCTTAGAAATGAGTTATTTGACCTTGCTTAGGGTAAACTGTTTGCTGACTTTTTTTTTTTGTCAACCTGACATAAGGTACAGCCATCTCAACTGAGAAAATATCCTAATCAGATTGGCCTATGGTGATCCTGTAAGGTATTTTCCTAGCTAATGTGGGCCTCATCCGTGGACATAGGGTTGGTTCTTGGTGGTATAAGAAAGCTCTCTGAGAAAAGTCACGAGGATCAAGCTAGTAAGCAGCGCTCCTGTGTGCCTCTGCTTCAGATCCTGCCTTAGATTTCTGCCTTGGCTATCCTTGATGATGGATACTGAGACATGAGACATCTAAGTGGAGCAAATCCGTTCCTTTAAAAAATATTTAAAAGTCTTTTTTTTTTCATTTTACATACCAGCCACTGTTCCTCCTCTCTCCCAACCCCTCATCCACTCCTCAGAAAGCATAAGGCTTCCCATGGGGAGTCTGTAAAGTCTGGCATATCAAGTTCAGGCAGGAACAAGCCCCTCCCCCCAGTATCCAGGCTGAGCAAGGTACCCCTCTGTAGGGAATGGGCTCCAAATACCAGATCATGTAACAGGCATAAGTCTTGGTCCCACTGTCAGACCAAGCCACACAACTGTCATCCACATTCAGAGGGCCTATGCAGATTCTCCAGCTTTCGGTCCAGAGTCATTGAGCTTCCACTAGCTTAGGTCAGCCTTGGCTGTGGGTTTCCCGGTTATGATTCTGATTCCTTTGCTCATATAATCCCTCCTCCCTCTCTTCGACTGGATTCCAGGAGCTTGGCCCAGTGCTTAGCTGTGGATCTCTGCATCTGCTTTCATCAGTTACTGAAATCCTTTCCTTGTAAAGTTGGTTTGTGTCAGTATTTTATCTTGTCGATTGAAAGCAAACAAGGACAGCTGGCTATGTAACACATTTAAGTCAGTCATTGCTTGTCAGTCTCAAGTCTTGAGCCTCAGTTTCGCCGACCAATAATGTTACTGGACAGGCCAGTTTTTCCTCAGTCAAGATGGAGGGTTGGGTAAATTCTATGTGAACTGGTCAGCATAAACAGCTGTTAATTCTACCCACCTGGCTCCTCAGAAGCAGACTTCTTTAGAGTACTTACTACTGCCACTGTGCCTCTGAGTATTCCCAGGAAATGTCCCTCAGTCAAGCCTAGCCCATATGACTGTTCAGCTACCTGAACTATACAGTAAGTTTTGACAGAGTCGACTTAGTTTTGGTTTTCCTAACTTAAAGGCCTTACAAGATAGTTCACCTTTATGCTCTTAATACCAGTCCCTTGGCTAATTGTGACCATCTTCTTCTGTGTGTATTGGTTGTATTTGTCTCCCTTCTTCTCTTCCAGTCTTAGTCTTTAGATTTTTATTAGCTCTGGGAAGCTTGCTGATAACTATTTCTCTACCTCTTATACATACTGCCAAACTTAGGCTCTATTGTTTCTTCCCTTATTTCATTTGTAGGTATATTTGAAAGACACAGTTTTACTTCTGGCTATTAGCAATAAGCCATGGTGACTGACATGTCCACAGATACCCACAGAATGTTTCAAATATTCATCCATTTGTACTTAAAAAATCTGACCTTAAAATTAAGCCACAAATCTGATTTTGTTTTATTTGTGTTTTTATAAACTTTGTTTTGGAGGCCAGGTCTGTTTTGATAAGTTAAATAGGCACCTCAAGTCTTTTGTCCCAAGTTTGAGACCTAACAGTGGAAGTGTAAGTCAAATAAATCAAAAGTTCCTCTCCAATTTGCTTTTGGACCTGGCTGTCAGGCTCTCCCAGCATCCCTGAGTTTCTAGGCTTTAAGAGACATAACTCAGTCCCTACCCTAAACTTCTTCAGCTCAGGGACTGGGTTGCCTTTCTGCAGGATGTCCTTCCCTATATAATCTAGCCATTTTGGTTACCTGACCCTTTGGTCTACCCTTTACTCTCTTGGACAATCTCTTGGCCCAGGTCACTGAATTGGCAGGAAGAAGAAATCTTCCTGTGAAACTGGTAAGAAAAAAAATCTGTGCTGGTTCTGTTGCTTTGATTCCAAATGCAAACCGTATGCTGTTACGATGTGATAAATGCTTAGATACGATGAAAAAGGCATTAAGTTTGTATGAATTGTAAGAACAGAAGCCATGTGCTGATTGACAGCAATGTGTTGTGTCGGAAAGAGTTGAACATATATGGAAAACTTCAGCACCAGATTCTCTGAAATGGGTGATGCTGAGCCATTTACTGCTAGTAAGGGATGGTGTCAAGATCCTTAAATAATAGTGTTCAGCAGCACACATTTTCTCACATCAGGGATATAATATACCCCAAAGAAACAGATAGAACTGTGCATTGTGTCTCTTGCTATTATCTGCCTGTTTTAATCTAAGATGCAGAGATTTTAAAGGCTAAACAAGATCAGAGAAAGTGAAAAATGTCATACTTCTTACCCAGTATTGTTATTATCTCTGAAATGAATTATGAAGACTTCCAAGGAGATGTTTTGATCTTAGATGTGACATTAAAATAGATCCTGGAGAAAGCTTGCACTTCCAGCTAGGTCTGACCAGACTGAATGCTCCAGGGATTCACTTTTTTTTTTTGCCCATTTTCTTTGTGTATTCCTACTTAAAAAAAACAAAAACAAAAACAAAAACTTCTAAACTAAATTTTGAATGTTTATTTTAGTTTAATATATTTATCATACATATTAGCAGGTGTTATTACGACATTTTCATACAAGTACATAATGTGTTTGAATCATAGTCACTGCTTCACCCTCTTTTGTTCCTTACAAGTCCCTTATTCACACCCTTCTTCCCAAATAGCCACCCTTCTGGTTCATGCCTTTGTGTGTGTGTGTGTGTGTG